>JAVJIF010019607.1:0-59415 GCA_038442645.1 Agave tequilana | reverse complement strand
GATTTCAGCATTATGAATTTCTATGGGTTTATCAGCTTGGCTTCGCAGTATTGTTGAATAACTCACCAAGTCAGCTCACTTAATATTATTCAGAATAAGTTAGTCTTCTGAAGTTCTGGCAGTATTCTTTTATCAGCAGACATCAGATCAGTATTATTATGGTACCGTCAGAAAATATATACGGCAGAAGTGCAGAAATGTCTCAGTCCTGGGGTTAACATTCAGTCGATTAGCAGGAATTACCCTCAGTTACTCATATCTTGATTGGTATAATCTTCGTTCCTATCCTTTCTGTGTTCGTCTTCCCCTTATCAAAATTTCGAGGACGAAATTTTGTAAGGTGGATGGAATGTAACACCCCGTTCCTGGAATACGTACTTAGATACGTATTCTAATTTTTCTATCATATTTATTTGATTTAATTTTGTATTTATTTTTATTTTATGATTATTGGTGTGATTGTTTTGTATTGGATCCGGATTCGTGGACTCGGAGTCAGCCCTAGTCTGGACCAGGGGGCCCGATCATAGTGTATTACTCGAATTGGCATCTCTGGCAATCTGATTTGACTGATTTTAGCTTCAAACATCGTTTTCTAATATTTAAATTTTCATAATTTCTAAAATTTTTCAGAATTTTTCTGCAAGATCTCCAAAACCGGTGTCGGCCGATATCACTGACTGATTCTCAGATTTTTAGTTTTTAAATGGAGTTAAATTTTTAGAACGGCTTTCACATTAATTCTTAAATCTTATTTTCTAACTAAAGACATTTATTGAGATTTTTCAGAATTTATCGAAAATCCACCAGTTTTGATGTCGACCGGTACCGCCGGAAGATTTATGGATTTTTAGTTTGAAATCTACATTGAATTTCTTAATCCGATTTTACTAAGTATCTTAAAATATATTTCCTATTTTTTCAGAATTTTTTCGGAGCGATTCTGAAATAGTCGATTTTTACCCTATTAAAATAATATTTCTTTTCTTTTTCTTTTCCCTCTTTCCCCTACTACTCCCCATGTTTCCCCCCATTCCCTGCAGTCAACGACAGTGCTACAGCTGCAGCCCTCACCCCATGTGGGCCATCCCATCAAACACCCCTTTTCCCATCAATCTCTCTCTCCTTTTCTTTTTCCTTTTCTTTTTCTTTATATTCCTTCTTCCCTCTCATCTCCTCCCATCTCCTCTTCTCCCTTGGCTCCACCATGGCCGGCCACCTCCGGCTCCACCGCCGGCGCGCTTCCCTTCGGCCATCCTCCGGCCACCACCAAGTCACCCCACTCCATCACCTTTTCCAACTCCTCCTACTCATCTTTAACATCATTAACAAACTACTCAACTCCACCTCCTCCTCCTCCAAACCCATCACCATATCCACCACCACTTCACCACCATCACCATCCACAAACCCGCCACCACCTCATCCCCTTCCATACCTAACCACCATCTCCACCTCCTCCTCCTACAACCATCATCAACACCACAACTTCAAACAACCTACAACAACAACATTAGCTACCAACAATCACCCAACCCCCCTCTCTCTCCACCACCTAAGGGGCGCCGCCGCCAGCCATCTCTCCTCGCCGGCGGCCAGCGAACTACAATCCGGCCGGCCACCCAACCCCCCTTTTCCCCATTTTTCTTTTCTTTCCTTCTTTTCTTTCTCTTCTTTCTTCCCTTTCTTTCTTCTTTCCTTCCTTTTTCTTCTCTGTTTCTTTCTTTCCTTTTGTTTCTTTCTTTCCTTCTCTGTTTCCTTCTTTCTTTATTCTTCTTTCTTTTATTTCATCTTTCCACCTTTCCTTTTTAAAAATAATCCAACACACACTCACATATACACTCTCCCTCTCATCTCTCCCTCTATCCACTCTTTCTCCTCTCTCTAATATTTCTCTTTACTCTCTCTCCTATTCTCATTTTCTCTCTCTAGGAAATTTCTCTTTCTCTCTAGAAATCCCTCCTCCTCTCTCTAGACTTTCTCTCTCTAAACCTCTCTTTCTCTCTCTAACTCTTTCTCTCTATTCTCTCTCCTCTTTCTCTCTCTAAAAATAATAATTTATGTATATTTTTAATATATGGATTGACGGTGTGCGCGTATTTCTGGTGTTCTGGGATTTTATATCGTTTTTTTCGGTGATTTAGGCGAGTACGGTTTTCTTCAACATTCTTCTATTTTATCATTACGCGAGTACTATATGCTTTGCTATTACCGTTACATGCCTAGTAATTGTCACTGTAACTTTTACTACATGATACCGAACACCGGTATTTGCCATGTTATATTTGACACATGATATCCGACACCTGTACTTGCCATGCTATATTTGACACATGATACCAGACACCGACACTTGCCATGCCATACTTGACACATGATATATAACACCGGTATTTGACATGCTATACTTGCCACCTGATATATGACACCGGTACTTGACATATGCTATCACCTGGTCCTAGCACACTTGACCTGATATTGTGACCCCTGACCGGATACTATTTCACCTGACACCTGTATCACAGGGCATATTATGATTATCACTTTTACAGGGACTTAGCATGATTATTATATTATTATCAGACATCTGGTACTATTGTACTTCTGAACTCTTGTACTCCTGTACTCATGTACTCATGTATTCCTGAACCCCTTAAAGAGGGTGACTCATGTGATATTATACTCCTGTTAATTCCCGTAGTTGGATAACCATGGTTATACTGTATACACTTGTGGACATTATTTTTGGGCAATATTGAAAAACACTTAGAGGGGGGGTGAATATGTATACTTGCTAATCTAGTGAACTAAATGCGCTAAATGCGGAAGCTAATGCAAATTTTGCAACACACTTAATACAACTCACAAGTGTAGCCGAATTCCCCGTGAAGGGCTCTGGACTAACTCCTCTTGATTCCCCTTGAATGGGTTGAGGTGCTATGTGAAGCTCTTGTGGATTAAGTACAAGTGAGGCACACACACACAATCAAGCCAAGCATATAAGGATGAATAGCAATATGAAATAATGCAAGGCAACACAAGCAATTATGATGATATGATATGAATGAAGCTTTGCACAAATAAACAGAGAGAGAGTTAGAGAGACAAGTAGATCAAATTCTAACAACAGATATGTTTCGAGGTTCGAGCACCTTGCTCTACATCCCCGCCTACACCACCGTGTAGGATTTCCAATCCACTATAACGTCCACCGAGGACTCCCACCGAGGGAACCTTCACCGAGAAGGATTTGTTACAACTCTAGGAGTACCAAACTCCTCTCTCAAACAACCACCTCACAACCGAGGGGTAGGCCCATAGCCAATACAACCACAACACCTCTACCGAAGAGGGTTACAAACACCAACTCCACCTCTCACTAGAGGGAGCAAACCAATCACCCGATCAACCTCTACAAAAGAGGGATACAACAAGAACAAGGGTGTTTACAACAAGTGGTTTCTTTCAACCACAAACCAATCTCCTTTCCCACAAAAACAAGATCCTAATAGAATAGGATAGATGATAGCTCAAGTGTGGAAACTTGGTGTTTGGAAAACAAGAAACTCAAAGAAAATGCTTGGGAAAACTCTTGTAAAAGATAGAGAATGAAAACCAATACAAATATCCCAAATTCCTATTTTCTTTGATTTTTTTCCAAAACCTAAAACAAATAAGATTGGAAGTTTAAAGCCCAAAACTCTTTTAAAAACTTGTTTTAAACTCTGGGAAACTGAGAATTTTTCTCTTGTAAAAACCTTGGCCAAAATCCCAAAGAATTGGGGTTTATATAGGCCCATCAGAAAACTAGCCGTTAGGCTGATGTGGCAGCCTGACAAGCTACCGGTCGACCGGCCCGGTCGACCGCCAATGGTCAGAAATGTGACCGTTGGGCAAACACGGTCGACCGGTACGGTCGACCCAAACAAACAGAGAGCACTGCTCTCAGACCCGGTCGACCCTGGCAGTCGACCGTCCCTATGTCTGCCAAACGTCCACAATCTGTGCACGTCGGTCGACCGGCCCGGTCGACCGACTTCATCCCAAGTCGACTTGGTCAGAAGACTAGTCGACTGGTTGAAGCCTGGAATAGAAAATTGGGTCAGAAAAACAGTTTAAAAATATTTTAATAAATCTTTTATCTTTTCTGAAAATTCCATAAAAATTGTTTTATCATTTTATATTAAAACACAAACAAGTGATAAAAATTTCAAGACATATATCAATTATATCAATTCATTTTGAGTCTTGCAAATTTTATGAAAACCAACACTTGTATTTTTATCAAACTTGATTTTTTCAATACATGAATAGGATAGTCAAAATAAGTTTGTTTAAGATATGAAGCATGTATGTATATTGAACACATCTAATATACATAAAATCATGTAAAGTTGTTTTGATCAAACTATTCATGAAACCAAAAACAAAACATAAATCTTGTGTGTGTTGTGCACTTGAGCATATCAACTATACTAAGCTTTACAAAATGGATCTAAACACACTATCTAAACTATGGATACCTAAGTCTTCTTGACGATCTTCATCTTCAAGACGACTTGGTCCAAACACCGTGATCCATGAGCTAGGCAAGGTATGATCTTGATGCTTGAGCCTTGGATTCACCATGAAAAGCTTCTAAACTCCTTGTTGAAGCTAATCACCAACTAATATCTTGGTTAATGATCTGAAACTTAAATAACACAAGATTATTAGTAAACATAACTACATGAGTTAATCATCATCAAAACTAGGGTGGAAGGCCTTTGGGCCAACAATCTCCCCCTTTTTGATGATGACAAAACTCATGGAGTTATATATGCATGGATTAAAGTTAAGCTTCAAAGAAGCTCCCCCTTAACTCATGCATAAAACAAATAGTAAAGAAATATGCAATGAAAGCTCATGATTCTAAACAAAACATGCATTAAACATATTTTTCATATTTATTATGTTTATTTGTTATGCATGAAACGCAATATATGCAAAAACTTATAAATAATTCTCCCCCTTTTTGTCAATCATCACAAAGGGGTAAACAATCAAAACAATAAAAATGAGGGGTAAAAATCTTTCTCCCCCTTTTTGTCAATCAAAACAATAAAAAAATGTTCTCCCCCTTTTTGTCTAAAAAACAAAAACAAGGTCAATAAGGGTGACAATCAATTAGGATATCAATTGAAAATATGTCAATGAAGCATCTTGATACCAATTGAAAATAAATAAAGATCAATAAATGTTATATGCTATATACATTCATGAAGAGGAAGACGCTAAGTTAGCTTCCCTACACATATGCATTACATGAAGGAGGGATGTTAAGCCCTAATTCATATAACACACATTATGTAATGCATGAGAGGAGATGTGAAGCTCCCCCTACACACGTGTACCACATGAAGAAGAGATGTTAAGCTCCTCATTACTAGATACACTCAACATGAATTCATATGTAGAAGAGATGTTAAGCTCTCCTTGCATATAAACAATACAAATCAAAACTTTTGTATTTTACTTTAAACAAAATTTTTAGATACCAATTTAAAACACAAGACATCTTGATATCAAAAGAAGGTATTTTTCTTTTAAGAATATGATATCAATTTAAACTTTTTATTTTTTATCATAAAGTATGGGAGTGGAAATACAAATACCATTGAAAATGAAAATCGAAATTTCTCCCCCTTTATGAAATACCAACAAAAACTATGCGTAGGCTTGAAATAAAATACCAATTGAAAACTAAATCAATTGAAATAAAGTTGAAGCTCAAGCTCTAGCATAAACAACATTTGTGCTCAAGATATAGAAATATAATAGCACAAATAAAACAAGTATATGTGTATGAAATAGAATGAGTACCAATCACCAATAGATGATACCAATTGAAAATATACATACACAATAAACATATGAGTATACAAAAAGATCAAAATGATACCAATTAAAAGAGTCCAATGATACCAATTGACATAACAACAATAGCATGTGTATACATCATATTACTATACCTCCCAATCATGGTTCAAGTTTTAAATAATTTTCATTTTAAAGCATACATGAACATGATCTCCCATCCAACCTCCCATTAAGGGTAGGGGTTTTTAAAAATAGATTTGAAAAATAAGCTTTGTTTGAAAAACTCTACCAAAAGAAGAATACGAACTAGTCAAATGAGAAATCTTGTTAACTAGTACGAATCCTTCAAGTAAGGAATAAACTAAAATTAATTTTCATAAAACACATGTAAATCACATAACACTTGAAAACACTCAATATTCAATAAGGTCCATACATGCTCATGAAAGCATACTCATGAGAAATATTTTTAAAAAAAATGGTGAGTGTACAAGTAATGTGTGACATGACATTATGAAATATCCAATTAAGCTCAAAATTCCTTGAAACAAGAAAACATGAAAATCATTAAAACTTATTTAATCTTCAAGGTATATGTATGTTCTATACAAATTAAAGTATACATACATATCCAAACACAACAAGTCCACAAAGATATATGCATGAAGGCACGTGGCTCAAAAAGGATGTATATGTATAATAATAATTTGGATAAAATAGACATATACATGAAGTTAAACAAATAAACACGAAATCAAGAAAATCTTTACCAAAACAAATTTCATTTCAAGGTATATGTATGAATTGTCAAACATGAAGTATACATACATATCCCTAAACATATTGAGTCCATATATAGATTTGCATGAAAGGCAAATGACTCAAGGGGTATACATGTATATCTTAAAGTTTGGCAAAATGCACATATACATGAAGTGAAACACACAATCATAAAACAAATCCAAAAATAGGAATACAAGTTTAAAATGTATGAATCATCAAAATTACACTATACTAGCACATCTAATGGGTTCAAATAAGCAATCAAGCCCAAACATATATAGATTTATTTGTGGCCCACTATATGCACAAGTATATACCTAGTTTTAGTGAAAACTAACATCTAAACATGTAATCAAGACATGAAGCATAAAAAAATAAATATAAAAATCATCATGATAAAACTAAGATATGATTACTATGTGAATTCACGTGTATTAGATTCATGATGTACATTATAACTTAAACACAAGTGAGAACACTAAGTATAGGTTCATATAAGCATGTGTGTCTCAAAATACTATACATGTATGTCAAGGATCTAATAAACATGGTATTTACATACTAATCCATAGACAATGAAACATGCTATAAAACATGAATATTAAAAACATGTAAGCAATAAATGGGAGTTAGGAATCGTTACCAAAACCTAGAGGGCAACTTTCCTTGTCTCCAAAACATGGTGGTCCTCTCCACCAAACCTTCCCTTGAAAGTGATGCATCCAATTGATTTCCTTTAAGCTCGGAACGCATCCCCTCCAAGGTGTCATCACTCTCACGTCATGTGAGAGCCCACACCTACATCAAACAAAGGAGGGGTGGTCTTTGGTACCCATATATTATTGGGTCCATGGGGGTTAGTACCTTCTCTAACCCAAACAAAATTCTTTGCTAAATTTGAAGTATGTAATCTATCAAAGTAAAATTTAGCAAGGTGGCCCTTACGTCCACAATGTGTACATGTGTACACATGAGCATACATAGTGTGATGGTGTCCGTGAGGAGCATGTGTATGCCGTGATGGGTGTGCATGAATAGATGGAACTTGTTTCTTTCGAAACAAAG
The DNA here is from genome assembly GCA_038442645.1 of Agave tequilana. NCBI lineage: Eukaryota > Viridiplantae > Streptophyta > Magnoliopsida > Asparagales > Asparagaceae > Agave > Agave tequilana. Next base: position 51,708 of record JAVJIF010019607.1, on the reverse strand, counting down.
TTTCCAAACGTGTATGCCCAACAACACATTGGCTCAAAGTAGAGCCCAAACAATCAACACTCTTCTTAAGCAAATATATATCATTGTTAGTCAAAGAAGAAGTGTGGCATGCAATAGGTGTTTTAGGTGAAACTACCCTAGCATGGCAAACATGTGAGGCAATATCATTTTTCAAAGATTTATTTTTATTTAAACAATTTCTAATTCTTTTGAAACAAATTCAATTTCTCTTTCCAAAGAATCATTATCTCTTAAAACACATTCAATTTTTGAGGACAAAATATTATTATTTTTCAAAATTGATTCACAATCATTTTTATTTTTCAAAAAGTTATTTTCTTTAAGTGCAAGATCAAGTTGAGATTTTAATGAATCCCTCTCATTAGCAATCTCCTCTTTTTCTTGCAAAACAACATCAAGTCTAGCAATCAAATTTTTATTATCATTGTTAAGGCCTAGACTTTTCTTTTTCAAAATTTTATATTTTTCAATCAATTTTTCACAAACTATTGAAAGTTCTTCATTTAAAGCATGGGCATCATAATCATCACATGAAGAACTAGCATCAAAACTATCTAGTTGAGTTTCCGAGTGTACCTCAAGGGAGTCATTCCTTGGACCGTATAGCATTGTTGCGGCTCGGATTCATCTCCACTAGATTCCTCTTCTTGTTGGATAGGCAATTGAAGCTTGGAGGAGGTGGTGGTTGTCAACAAATTCCACACTGCAAAGGCGGAATCAAAGTTAGAAACATGCAAAAGATATTCTTTAGGCAATGTGCTTCTAATGGCCTCAAGGGCTTGTGCAATGGCCCCTATATGATTGCTATCACTAAGGAAGGATTCCTTGGTAATGGCAAGGTGAACCTTGTAACCTAGGGCTTGAAGGTACATGGACATCATATACTTCCAAACAACAATGTTGGAAGGGTCAAAACTAGGTGGGGTCATGAAGTCCATGGTAAACTATATGTGTGCAAACAAGCAAATGCAAACAAGATTAGCAAACAAATGGATCTTACTCCTAGGATGTTAAGCCTAAGTATCAGGAGCACTAGCTCTGATACCAATTGAAAAACACCTAGAGGGCGGGGTGAATAGGTGTACTTGCTAATCTAGTGAACTAAATGCGCTAAATGCGGAAGCTAATGCAAATTTTGCAACACAATTAATACAACTCACAAGTGTAGCCGAATTCCCCGTGAAGGGCTCTGGACTAACTCCTCTTGATTCCCCTTGAATGGGTTGAGGTGCTATGTGAAGCTCTTGTGGATTAAGTACAAGTGAGGCACACACACAATCAAGCCAAGCATATAAGGATGAATAGCAATATGAAATAATGCAAGGCAACACAAGCAAGTATGATGATATGATATGAATGATGCTTTGCACAAATAAACAAGAGAGAGAGTTAGAGAGACAAGTGGATCAAATGCTAACAAGAAGATATGTTTCGAGGTTCGAGCACCTTGCTCTACATCCCCGCCTACACCACCGTGTAGGATTTCCAATCCACTATAACGTCCACCGAGGACTCCCACCGAGGGAACCTTTACCGAGAAGGATTTGTTACAACTCTAGGAGTACCAAACTCCTCTCTCAAACAACCACCTCACAACCGAGGGGTAGGCCCGTAGCCAATACAACCACAACACCTCTACCGAAGAGGGTTACAAACACCAACTCCACCTCTCACTAGAGGGAGCAAACCAATCACCCGATCAACCTCTACAAAAGAGGGATACAATAAGAACAAGGGTGTTTACAACAAGTGGTTTCTTTCAACCACAAACCAATCTCCTTTTCCACAAAAACAAGATCCTAATAGAATAGGATAGATGATAGCTCAAGTGTGGAAAACTAAGTGTTTGGAAAACAAGAAACTCAAAGAAAATGCTTGGGAAAACTCTTGTAAAAGATAGAGAATGAAAACCAATACAAATATCCCAAATTCCTATTTTCTTTGATTTTTTTCTAAAAACCTAAAACAAATAAGATTGGAAGTTTAAAGCCAAAAACTCTTTTGAAAAACTTGTTTTAAACTCTGGGAAACTGGGAATTTTTCTCTTGTAAAAACCTTGGCCAAAATCCCAAAGAATTGGGGTTTATATAGGCCCATCAGAAAACTAGCCGTTAGGCTGATGTGGCAGCCTGACAGGCTACCGGTCGACCGCCAACGGTCAGAAATGTGACCGTTGGGCAAACACGGTCGACCGGCACGGTCGACCCAAACAAACAGAGAGCACTGCTCTTAGACCCGGTCGACCCTGGCGGTCGACCGTCCCTGTGTCTGCCAAACGTCCACAATCTGTGCACGTCGGTCGACCGGCCCGGTCGACCGACTTCATCCCAAGTCGACTTGGTTAGAAGACTAGTTGACTGGTTGAAGCCTGGAACAGAAAACTGGGTCAGAAAAACAGTTTAAAAATATTTTAATAAATCTTTTATCTTTTCTGAAAATTCCATAAAAATTGTTTTATCATTTTATATTAAAACACAAAAAAGTGATAAAACTTTCAAGACATATATCAATCATATCAATTCATTTTTGAGTCTTGCAAATTTTATCAAAACCAACACTTGTATTTTTATCAAACTTGATTTTTCCAAAACATGAATAGGATAGTCAAAATAAGTTTGTTTAAGATATGAAGCATGTATGTATATTGAACACATCTAATATACATAAAAACCATGAAAACTTGTTTTGATCAAACTATTCATGAAAACCAAAAACAAGACATAAATCTTGTGTGTGTTGTGCACTTGAGCATATCAACTATACTAAGCTTTACAAAATGGATCTAAACACACTATCTAAACTATGGATACCTAAGTCTTCTTGACGATCTTCATCTTCAAGGCAACTTGGTCCAACACCGTGATCCATGAGCTAGGCAAGGTATGATCTTGATGCTTGAGCCCTAGATTCACCATGAAAAGCTTCTAAACTCCTTGTTGAAGCTAATCACCAACTAATATCTTGGTTTATGATCTGAAACTTAAACAACACAAGATTATTAGTAAACATAACTACATGAGTTAATCATCATCAAAACTAGGGTGGAAGGCCTTTGGGCCAACAAATATATATAATAAAATACTCAACTTACACTGGGGTGGGGGAAACTGATGGAAACTGGTATGATGTCATATTTATAATGGTGATATTTCTGAAGTGTCGTGTGGGGCGCGCAATGATAAGTCCCCGGAAGCAGTAGCCTGAATCTGAAGTATCGTGTGGGACGCGTAATGATAAGTCCCCGGAAGTAGTAGCCTGTACTCCTGAGCTAGTCCCGGGAAGAGACGGAACCCACTATAAATATGAGCCATCAGATTTATTAGTTTCCAAATAATAACTCGTTTTATTCATAAGTGGATGTATGTGTGCCAGTAGCACATACAAAAGTATAAGAATCGGATGAATAACACAAAATAACCAAACAATAATAAGGTTAGGAACGTGTGATATTTGGTCTCTTCTTTGTTCGAGTCCTGGTACTCACATATCACACCCGAGTAAGTTCAACGGAGTGCGAACTCTAGTATGGACTATCGGTGATGTGAGGCGCTGGTAGGGAGGCGATTGAAATATCAAATGGTACTAATTATTATTATTGATAAATTAAAATGTTATACCTCTATATTTCAGCTATAGTGTTATGCCTTATGTTGACACCTGCTTTATGACATATGATTTCTGTGATTACTCCAGACACACTCTAGTTCTGTTACCCTGAGGGCAACTTAAGTTGTATGAACTCAGATGATGGTGACATCGGATATGTGGTATATAAATAAGGTTTCTTTATTTGGATTATCCCCTCGACGTATCACCCCGTGAATCCATAATCTGAGCTTATACGACTAGTTTTGTCCATACTTATATTTATCGCATGTTTAGTGTATTTATCACATGTTTAATATATTTTGTCGCATGATTATGTGTACCTATGCTCTCTATACCGTTTTCCATGCATGTTTTCTGATTCACTTATTGATATACATGTATTTACTTGATCCTGGATTTACTGTCATTTCCTTTATGTTATTTGTCATTCTTGTACTTGTATGCTTGGACCACATCACTTGATCATGTACACGTGTGCCTGTTATGCACGCCATTTGGCTTTATTATATGTACTCGCTGGGTTTGCTAACAACCCTAAATCCTCATGTCTAGCTCCTAGAGACTGGACCGTGGCGGCCTTTTTGTACCAGATCAGTGTGGCGCAGCGGGTGCGTGGATTGGCAGTTGCCCATCCAGACTCTCCTTCTTCCTTCCAGCCTCTCCTTGATCAGCTCGCGAGATTCTCATCTTGCTACTCGTGAGTACTTTCTCGTATTTCATAATGTACATCCTACTTTTGTGCTTCTTAGTGATCATATATTCTTGAGATATTATATCATGCCTTGTGATAACTATGAACTGGTGTTATTATTGCTAGATTGTATGTTACTACTGTGCTTCCGTACTCTGATTCCTGCCTGTACTGATGCTTAGCGTATATCGTAAGGGTATTTCCGACCTGCGTATATACGTCGCAGTAACGTCTTCGTACTCGCGGGATCATGGCGTTACATAGACATTTGGCAAGCTTAGAAATAGGCCATAGCCTCTTAACAATCATTCATCTTGACTGTTCTCATTCGCGAGCATGCGCTCTGAGGGACTTCATCTTGATTATTCCCCTCAAGAGCCTTCTTCAAGGGCATATGTTCTAGAGAACAAAAAGAACCCAAAGCTTCACAGTTTTCTTTCAATTTCTTCGAAGATTATCACTGTTAAGTATTTTCAAGATTAAAAAGCATTGCTTTAAATGCTTTCACCGTCGTGCCTTGACAAATGAAGTCCAACTTTTAGAGAATTCTTCTTCGGATACGAACTGGCTTTTGCCATGATAAGGCTCAGTCTCTTTGAAGTTCTGTCATCCCCAGCCATGAAGAGACTCTGCCTCTTGATCTCTTTCTGAAATCTTTTTCTTGTGATTCGTGCATTCCTGTTCTGCAAACGCGCCTTTTGCATTACTTGATGAAACACAGCCTTATTGAATTCAAAGTCTAAGTCCCAAGTTCTTCAGACGCGAGTATGGTGAATTTCGCGTTTTGAGACTCGAACAAAGGTTTTGTACATGAGGCTCATGTTTGGGGTTCCTGACTTAGAAAATTTTGAGTCTGCTCTTTTGTGACCTCTGGACGCGAATGTGGCAAGCTCTGCGTCTCAGACGCGAGTTTGGCGAACTTTGCGTCTTAAAGTCACTTCAGGCATTTTTAAGACCCGCATCCTCGTCATTGATATGTGCCTCGCGTTTCATGTATCAGACGCGAGTCTAATATCAGACTGCATTTGGATCCATATTTTCTATCTCCGTGTCCGTCAGATTCGCCTCTGGAGTTCATGACTTCAGCCCCGCATTTGTGCACTTGGCTTTCTATTTTCTGTATTTGCAAAATTTTAACCCTTGGTTATCTTTTTGTCTCTTGCAGATCTTGGCCATATCAAAGGTGCTGCTTCCAGCGTCTTTGCCAGGTTCATGGGAGAATATTTGAACTGGTCAACTTGTTCGATTGGCGAGCACTCGGGAGGTTAGAACTTCTGTCCAAGGGCGAGGAAGATCCACGTGGTTGTCGATACACATCAAGACTTTATTGGACATGATGCACCAGTAATGTCTTGGATCCTTCCGGGTCACAGTGAGTAAGGCGCATCTGAGGGTCACAGGAAAGAGGACGTCACCAGTAAGGTTTCAGATCCTCCCTTCACCAATCTTACTCAAAGAAGTGATAGCGATGAAAAACCTATGCTCATTAGATGACTTTCTGGTAGTGGAGCTTCCCATTAAGTGAAGGATTACGGCCTTGCGAAGACCTTCACACCAATTGGTCGGGTGGAATCAGATGCTCCCTTTTATTTCAACCTCAAGAAACACCATTGTTCTCAAGAGGAGAGAAAGTTAATACGCTGTTCCCGACCACAATCAAGAGGACGAGCTTCGTGTATCTTCAATATTTCGCGGAGAGAGCGCAACCTTTTACTAAGCAAGAGGGACTTCTTTATACTCCTTTGTTGTAATACTCAATCTTATTGTATAAGTGAGCATTTTGTATCACTTTCATATTTTTGAATATTAATAAAAGTGACACCTTTTCTAATCTTCTTACATGTTTTGACTTCCTTTTTTATTGAAAATTAGACAAGTAGAAGTGATCTCCTTTGATTTGCTAGAAATATAACATTTTAACTCAGCAAGTCAAATTTAGAGAAATTCTATTTAAGGAATTTTAATATTACTGTCAGAGGTGTGATATTAACTTGACAGGAGTGGAGTAGTGGATTTATGGACTTGCCAATTTATAGATGAGAATGACAGTAAAGTTTTCATCCCGTGGAGGATTGCGATTGAGTCTTCATCAGAGTTTAGTATTAACATAACTAGGACTCAGTTGAGAATTTGATGAAAACACTGTTAAAAGTCTGATATTACCCTAACAGTGCTTTTAAGTGGACCTACTATTATGTTGACGAGAATAACAAGTAAGACTATTTCCATTGGGGATCTAGGAAAGTTTTTACCGTTAGAGATGTGATATTAACTTAACAGGTTGTATTAAATCTTATCAGAGGTGTGATATTAACTTAACAAGGATGTGAGCTAGAGGTGTGATGTTAACTTAGCTCCACAGGTATTTCAGTTCCATTTGGGAAAACTGAAAATACCACTATCATAGGTGTAGTATTAAACTTGACAGTGAAGGTAATGCTATAGGTATAATTTTGAACTTAGCACTAGTTATCTCGACTTCGATACGGAAGTTCGGGGAAAAGTCATTGTCATAGGTGTATTGTTGAACTTAACAATGAACGGGATGCTAGAGGTGTAATGTTGAATTTAGTATCAGTCATCTTGACTTTGATACGAAAGTTTGAGGAAAAGTCATTGTCATAGGTGTATTGTTGAACTTAACAATGAACTGAATGTTAGAAGTATAATGTTAAATTTAGCATCAGTCATCTCGACTTCGATACGAAAGTTTGAGAAAAAGTCATTGTCATAGGTGTATTATTGAACTTAATAATGAACTGGATATTAGAGGTGTAATGTTGAACTTAGCATCAGTCATCTCAACTTCGATACGGAAGTTCGACGAAAAATCATTATCATAGGTGTATTGTTGAACTTAACAATGAACTGGATGCTAGAGATGTAATGTTGAACTTAGCATCAGTCATCTCGACTTCGATACTAAAATTTGAGGAAAATGACTGTCAGAGATTTAATGTTGAACTAGCAGCAACTTAATCACTGTTAGAGGTGTAATATTAAACTAAACAGTAATTTTTCAGAGGTGTGATGTTAACATGGCAAGAGTTGATTTGTGATATGAGCAATTTTGAGGATTTATTATTCTATTAACGAGAATTGACAAGTGAAGTTTGGAATGTCAGAGGTGTAGTGTTAACTTGACAAGTATTAGTTTGCGGTATGAGAAATTTTGAGGACTTGCCATTCTGTGAACGAGAATTGACAACTGAAGTTTGTACTCGCTAGGAAGTATTAAAACTCTTCACTGTTAGAGGTGTAATGTTAACATAGCAGTGATTGAGCTTGTGGACCTACCATTCTGTATGAGGGAATTGGTAGGGAACTTTGGTGAAAAACAGAATGAATTGTCAGAGGTATAATATTTAACGTGACAAAATTGATTCTGAGCGGGCCTTATTGTCAAAAGTTTAATGTTAACTTGACTGGCACCACTTGGGATCAAAACAGAAATGGCTTGTCAGAGGTTTATTGTTAACATGACAAGTCTTTGATTATTTCAACAGAGAAATGAATACATGTATTTTTGTGTTCCTACCATTCTGTGGGTGAGAATTGATAAGAGAGTTTAGAGGAGAGGATGGGATCAAATCCCTTAAGATTTTTAGCAAATCCTAAACTATCAACGGATTTGGTATGTATTTACCAACTACTGTTTAAGTTGGGCTAGCCATACTATTTCCCTCAGCATGATGAGTTATCGAGGACTTGTGTTGGACTTAAAAGCCAACATTATCCTCTATCCTTAGCCGTCAGAGGCGTCGGATGTTCGTAGATAGACTAGAGAAATCCTTAGCCATCAGAGGCATTAGATGTTCATAGATAGACTAGAGAAGAGTAATAAGGCTAAAACCGAAGTTTTTACACTTTGTTTCTTCTTCGATGTTTACGTCAAGCATCATGATGTAACCAACGTTCGATCGGTTCGATACGGACCGACCGTGATGTGATTCAGTGAAGGAAGAAAGAAACTTTTTCAAACATCTTGGATCGGGCAGTTTTGATCAAAGGTATAATGTTAACCTGATCATAAGAAGAATCCCGTTAAGGATAGTACTTCTTTAAAAATCTGTCATTGATTGGCATCATGAGTGTATCGCCCGGCTGAGGTTATAAGGCGGCATGCTCCATTTGAGTAGACCGACTCTACTACAAATGGTCCTTCCCATTTAGGCTGAAATTTTCCTTTGGTCTTATGCGTCATCACCATGAGTCTTCTGACAGCTAAGAAAAAGTCACCTTTCTCCAAAGCCCACTCCTTGACTTTCTTATTGAAGGCTTTGGTAATTCGAGCTTGATAGAGCTCAATTTACTGTTGAGCTTGCAGGTGTTTATCGTCTAAAGCTTCGAGCTCCCAGAGTCGCAGCCGATGCTTCTCCTCATTTGTCATCTCCGTCGTTAGGGCGACGCGTAGAGATAGGATCTGGAGTACAGCTTCACACTCGCATACCAAAGTGAGCGGTGTAGCTTTCGTTGGAGTTCTCACCGTCATGCGATAAGCCCATAAGCATTCGCTTGACTTCTCATCCCAGCCACTTGGCTCTTTGAGACGAATTTCTTGAGAAGTTTCCCAATGGTTTTGTTGAAAGCTTCTGTAAGGTCGTTAGCGCTGGGTAGTATGTCGTTGAAGACACACTCTGGATCCTGGACTTGTCGCAGAATCTCTGAAAGGTTTGGCTGACAAACTAAGGCCCATTATCATGGACAATTCATCGTGGCACGCCAAAGCGATAGACCATATGATGAACCCACATGATTTCTCCTTGAGGAGTAGGAACAGGTATGGGACCTCTCTTTTGTTGGTGATATGGATCTATGTTGAGTACCCTTAGTTTCTCTTTCGGGATGAAAACTACTCTGGCTGGCGTTGGAGGCTGTACCCCGAACTGAAGAAATGACGTCATGTTAGCTGTCACTTTCTTCTGCTCCGGGCGGAGCTTGAGCACTTTCACATCAATTAGAGCTTGAAGGATATCTTTGAAAATATAACAGCTCTTAGTAGGGTGCCCCAGCATCCTATGATACAAGCAGTAGTTGGGATTGTCGGTCTTGCCGATCTCCTCGGGACGTCTAGATTAAGAAAGCTTTAATATGTTGCGCCTGTTGAGTAACTTGAATAACGAATCGACATACTCGTCCTTGAAGGAGTACTGCTTATTGGCGCGCGACTGACTTAAAGAACTACCCCTCCTTGCCGGCTGAGGCTTAACGGGAGACCTCATCTCTGTCGCCAATGTGTCCTACCTTTTCGATTGGAAAGATACTTCTAGCGTGCGCCTTGTTGACTTTTCGGGATGAGCTTGTTTTCTTCTACCTTAACCCTGCCGACAATCTCTTCTGCTTGTTCATCTTGCTTGACCAACTGCTTTCAGATGCGGCTTTCAACAGCTCCTATCTAGGCTAGGAGTGAAGTTTGTAAATTGTGGCGGCATGTTTCCACCAGGGTGGCTTGGGTCATACCGCTAGGACATCGGAGTGTCATATTCTGAAATCTCTCTACAAATACATTGACTGACTCTCCTTTTTGTTGTCTCGTTGCCAGGAGAGTTGGTATGGTGATCTCCGAATCGTCTTCGAAGAAGCGTGTAAGGAAAATCCTCTCCAGATCTCCCCAGTTCTTGATGGAGCCTTCTGGGAGCTTCATGAACCATTCGAAAGTGAGTCCCTTCAGAATGCCGATGAACAAACATGCCAAGATGGCATCATTTGCTACTACTTTCCCTGTCTGAGACTTGAAATAGTATATGTGTTGGTTCGGTGACCCCTTGCCGTCGAAGGCCTGTAGGGTTGGAACTTTGAACTTAGGAGGGCACGGGATAAGATCCCACTCAGCCGGGTACGACCAGACCACTCCTGCTTCTTGGAGACTTTTTCGATTGGGAGGGCTTCCGGATACTGTTCCAGTTTATTCATTCTTTTAGAATGGGTGCTCCCATTCTCTGAATTGCCTCCCTCTTCAGACGAAGGCTTGGACGACTTAGAGTTGACTGTTTCTTCTTCTCGGTATGCGCAAAAGATGAGCTCTCCCCTTCCTTCATTTGCCTTTAGACTTCTTAGAAGGAGTTTTGGCTTTCGGCTTCTTCCTACCCTCAAGCAATTGTGAAAGCATTTGCTTGAGGGTGTCGATAGATTCTTGTTGGGTGCGAATCATATCGAGTTGTTCTCTCTAGGCCTGCGCTTGCTATTCAAAGCGCCTGGCCACCTCTTCAAGGTGTTTGCCATATACGCGAATGCTTCCTTCTCTACAGAAGACTTCGAGGCCTGTGATTCCGCAATGGCAAAGTGCGATTCACTTACTTCAATACCCCGGTTTAGGGCACTGTAATCGACTGGGGCTACCACGCTATTTCGAGTGCAGGTGTGCCGGTACACTCCTTCCGGTTCAGTGTCAGACTCGCCAGAGCTGACTATTGGCTATTTTCCTTACTTCTGCTTGGCGTAGTGCTTGGACCCGCAGTGAATTCTGTTGGCCCAAAAGGTTACACTCTCCATTTGTTTAGAGTTTTGATGATAACAAAACAAATAAGAGCTATTTGGTACTAATAAGTTTGTTCAAGATAAGTTTCAGGTTTGTACCATGTTTGGAGGCCATTGCTTAGCTTTTACAAGAAATTCTAGGTTCATGGAGCAAAGAAGGCTTATGGCACATCAAGGAAGGAACATAGAAGAGAAGGCTCTAGCTAGGCTTTGCATGGCTCAAGACTTCAAGATTGCTTAAAAAGATTTCATTAGATTTGTTTTTAGTTTTATAGTTTTTGTTAAAGAATAGTGAATAGGGTTGAAGCTCCATATTCCAACACACACACACGTTTTTCCCTTTCCTAGAAATATTCCCTATAAATATATACAAAATATTTTAATACAAAGTCTTTTGATTACAAACTCAATTTTATGTTTTATATATATCTCTAATCAAAACTATTTTGTTAGATTTCAAATCCCTTTCAAAATTATATTTCAGTTTTGTCTTTTAGCCTGAGCCGGTCGACCGACCGGTCGACCGTCACTAAGTCAGGTCAGTTCGGTCGACCGACCCAGTCGACTGAACTTCTGGCAGTTTTTGTGTGTATCCGTGTGCATGTTTCCCGGTCGACCGGGCGGTCGACCGAAGACCTTCGGTCGACCGGGCAGCTGGCCGACTGAAGTGGTGTTGCTCTCTGTTTATTTCGGTCAACCGGGCGGTCGACCGAGAGCCTGCAACAGCTCTTTTGTTTGAATCCCGGTCGACCGGGATAGTCGTTTCAGCCATAACGGCTAGTTTTTAAGTACGTTTTAAATTTGTCTTTTTCTTCTCTAAACGTGTTTAAATGGTATTTTCTGGGTCTAAAACTTCCTAATTTGCATTATGAGGGTTTACTCTTTAATCCCTAGCCCTCTCCTATAAATAGGGGTGATTAGGGAGAGGTTTTACACAACAAGCATTTACAAAAAGTTCCAAAAGTTTTCAAAGGCTTTCAAAGAGTTTGGTCCTTGGTTTTTGTGCTGAAGAATCTCTCATCACTGAAGTTTTATTTTCTAAACTCTCTCAAGTTCATTTCCTTTTTTCACTTACAATATTTGAGCTTCAATTCTAACCATTATTCTACAGGGTTCTTGTAAGGGAAAGAGGCTTTTACAAAAGATAGTTTGTGGTCTTTTGATCACCAAGAGAGAACTTGTACTTGAGATTGTGGAGTTGGGTACTCCGGTGTGATTGTAATTCTTTGTGAAGTTATAGTGGTTAGAAATCCTTCTGGGTGAAGGCGGGGACGTAGAGCTGGGTGCTCGAACCTCGGAAAAATTCTCGGTGTTTGCGTTTGGTTTACTTTCTCTTATTCCTTGCTTTACTTTCATTGCTCTTATTTCTTGTTTTCTACATTCATTGCTATATTCAATTATTTCATATTCATATTGTCAATCTTATACCCATACAACAAGATTACATTGCGCACCTCCAACTCATATCTAGAGGAATCAGGAGGACCTTCACGGGGTATTCGACTTCTAGTCTTGTTTTGGGTTGATTGTTGCATCATATTTTTTTATTGTGCATTGATTAGCATTATCACATATTTACCCCTCTCTAGGTGATTTCATTTGATATCAGAGCTTGGACTCTAGGTTTAGCTTAACATCCTTAGAGAGATCCTTGAAATTTGCTAATCAACATTTGCATTCATCCATTCATTCACTAGTAAACATGGCCGATAACATCAAAACCCCTCCTAAATTTGATGGAATTAATTTCCATATTTGGAAGGTTAGGATGACTATTTTTCTACAGTCTTTAGGTAGCTTAGTTGCAAAATCTTTGACAAAACCCTATGTTAGACCCGATAGTGATGAAAGCACTTGGTCCGACTTTACTTTAGAGAATATGAGGCTAACTCTAAGGCCCAAAATTCCCTCCTAACCGCCTTGAATGAGGATGACCTTACACGGGTAATACATTGCCAATCCGCCTATGAGATTTGGCAACATTTGTTGGTCACACACGAGGGGACATCACAAGTAAAGAGAGCTAAGATAGATCTCTTGAGGTCCCAATATGAAAGCTTTAAAATGATTGATGATGAATCTATTGATTGCATGATTACAAGGTTTACTAAAATTTCCAATGCTCTTTCCTCTTTAGGTGATGATATTAGCAATGACCAAAAGGTGCGGAAAGTGATTCGGGCTCTTCCTTCATCATGGGAGATAAAGGCCACCACCTTGAAAGAATTGAATGACAAGGATGAAATGGATCTCATAAGTCTCATTGGAAACTTGAAGACTCATGAGATGGAAAAGAAGGCAAGAGAAGAAGCGGCTCCTCAAAAGAAGAAATCCATAGTCTTCAAGTCTTCCTCCGCTCTTGATGACGATGAAGAAGATGAAGAAGAAGATGAGGAGCTATCCCTCCTTGTGCGAAACGTGAAGAGAATGTACCGGAAGAACAAGCTCAACTTTAGAAGAAAATTTCAAGGAAAAGAGGAGAGAAGAATCATTTGCTACAATTGCCGAAAGCCCAGACATATCATGACCGATTGCCCGGAATTCAAGAAAAAGGTGACTTCCTCCTTCAAGCAAAAGAAGCCGGTCGAAAAGAAAGCTTACAAAGCCACTTGGGATTCGGAAAGCGAGTCCGAAGATGAGGTGGACACAGCGAACATGTGTTTGGCAAACACACCAAAGGTAACCCCTCAACCTCCTGATGAAGAAGATGAATTAAGTAAAGAAGTACTTGTACATGCTTTTGTTGAACTTTCGGAGAGTTATGATAATAAACAGATAAAATGCTCAAAATTGGAAAAGGAAGTTGCTTTTCTTAAAAATCAACTTGCTATTGTTTCTAAAGAAAGGATGAAATTTCTTCAGATCTTATTTTTACTCAAAATGAATTTAGTGCTTACAAAGTTACTTGCAAAGCAAATTTTTCAAAGATTGATGAAAAAGAAATTTCTTCATTAAAAACTAGAATTGTTGATTTTGAAAAAGTTTTGAAGGATTGTGCTTTCAACACTAAGAAACTTAAGGAAATGTTTTCTAAAAAGCACACTTCTCAAGCTAAAGCTTCACATGTCAAAATTCCTCATGCTCACACTACACACAACACTCATGCTAAATCTACACATGCTCACAAGTCACACACTCACTATGCTTTTAAATATGGTAGAGTGTATAGATGCACTTATTGTGGTAAGAATGGACATTTGGCTAAGTTTTGTTATGACCAAATAATTAGAACAAATAATCTTGCATGGGTTCATGATACTAACACTTTAGGACCCAAGAAAATATGGGTACCAAAATCAAGTCCTAAATTATTTGATATAGGTACACACGAAGGCTCCAAGACGTAAGGAGCGGTGGTACCTTAATAGTGGTTGTTCAAGACACATGACATGGGATATCAACATGTAACGCCCCGATCCGGTAGGTACAGGGACGCTACTACGACGTATATACGCAGGTCAGAGATACCCTCACGTATAAACGCTAAGCTTCAGTACAAACAAGAAAAAGAGTACGGAAGCACGTGGCAATATACATTCCAACATAAGGATCACAAAGTTATCACTGAGCGTGATATATTGGTACATGTACATTATATCACAGCTAGGTACAAAAGTAAGAATTACAACTTGTATAGCAAAAAGGTGCTCACGGGCTGAGAAGAAGATCCCCGAGCTAGCAGGAAGGTTCAGGTACAGAAGGAGCTAGGACAAGTCAGCCTGCTCCGAGAAATAAGCTTGATCTTCAGTGGAGGGCTCCGCTTCAGTCCAGGCTTCAGAACCTGAACATGCAAGTCCAGGGGAGTCAGAAACTCCCAAACAAATAGACAGGTGAATGCCAAGTGTCGTGTAAAGATAGGTACATGTGTGGATGTGATCAAAATAGTATTAAGCATCAAGAACTGTGTCGAGAGTGCACGTGTACAGTAAGCAAGAAATGGAGGCATAAAATGAAAGTGATAAGGGCTGAATAAATCTATTGCTGCCATTTTCAATATTTATACTTATTACTCGTTCTACCCGTATGTCTAGGTATGTGTAATAGCGTCCCAGCACACATACATCCACATATGAGTAATGTTGACATTTAAAAAAGACAAGATTCTTATTGGTCCGAACAATGTCTAAACTTGTTGACATTTACAAAAGACAAGTGACAGACGAGCTGAAGACCAGTTTTCACCCATCTCCGAGGGACAGGGAAGCAACTTGGACTCCACTGATCCAGCAAGCAGACAGTGAACTCGGATTGTTTCTAAATAGACCTCAGCAGGTCTAAAATGCTAGCACATAGCATTACATGAGCCCAAAGGGATAGCCTCGCCTGAGAGGCTAATATCACTCGACTTCGCCTCGAAGCCATCCAAAGCCTTGCCAGGAAGCTAATTCGCAACTTCGCCACAGAGGACTTCCAACTCCACCAAAGGGTTTCTTTTGGACTTCGCCGAAGCAGCCTCTAGCTCCGCTACGAGCTCAATGCAGGCAGCTCCGCCATTGGTCTGCTATGGTCAACCTTTGACCAATCAAATCTCCAGATGAGATCAGATCTAATCAGATCAAATCCAAACAAGATCAAATCAGAGATTTAATTTGGCAGTTGATTGCCACAATCTCTTGACTCTCCTAAAACGAGTAAGAAGATCAGGGAAAATTCTCCAACGATATGGAAAGGATCAAGAAGATCAACCGACCTGCCAATCCTAGCTTCGCAGAAACTGATCTTTGCCTCGCAGCAAGGCTAGTTTCCGGATTCAAACAGATTCGATTCAATCTGTTTCTATATTTTTAAGGGACAATTATACCCTTGCTCTCCCTATAAATAGCCCACCAGGAGCACAAGGATAGAAAGAGAGCAGGTAGAAGGCCAGATTTTCTAAGAAGACTCCACAAGCAGAGACTTCTTCAAAAAGCACCGTGTGCTCTCGAATTCAGAGATCTTTTAGAGAATTGCTTTCTCTATCCAGGGTGTTGATACCCTAACGTCGTCCTTCCTCTCAAGGAATCTCCAGAACCAGGCGAGAAAGAATTCCTAATTGAAGGCGATTTTGAGAAGCAGCAAGAGGGTTCTACCAACCTTCTATTCTCTAATTCCCCGAACCAGGCGAGAAGGGAATCTCATCGCTCGCATCGTCAAAGGGACAAAGTGGTCGCGCGCTGACCTGACTCCTATCGGCACACTTCTCCAGAATCTCTGAGGAGATCTGCTTGTAATCTTTTTAAGAATACTTGTAATTTAGCTCCTCAAACTCTTTTTATTGTAAGTTTTCCCCTTTGCAAATATAATGGAAAAAAGATGGCGACTCCGCTGGGGAATCAATTCTCTACTGCCAAGAATCAAGTGTCGCAATGCGACGAACAGACCTTCGGGTCTAACTCTGAATTCAGAAAAGCCGGTGCAGCTAGAGCCTTTCTGGCTAAATCTTCAAGGAAAGTCTCTGCGGAGACAGAAAAGGTTCTCTGCGAACCTACTGCGGTTACTTGGCGCAACAAGGAAGCACGTCCGCAGTCTGATTCCTTTGCTTATGAGAACTTGGTGGTTCAGTTCGATCATGGAAGATTTGAAGAAGTCCTCGCTGGGGTGGCCCAATGCTTCGAACACGGAAGCATAGGAAGGTTTCCACGACCAAGGTTTCAAAGCAGAAACCGTAAGCAGAATTCTGCCAACACCCCTCAGCCTCGCGTGTGGCTAATCAGGTTCCTTGCGAACCTAAGTCTCCTCTGTCAAGGCGGGTATGGAAGCCTAAACAGAAGTCTACAACCAAAGCTTCAGGCGTAGCTACGCCTAAACCGCGCCTCTCTCGCGAAGAAAAAGGCAAGATGCCTGTCTGCTCCAATCATAAAGTCAAGACGGCAATCATACCGTCGCCCAATTCAAGAGCAGCAATGCCTTGTGCCAGCACCGTTCTTATGAGCGAAGCTACTGTACCACAACATACTCACTGCGTCCATGGCCGCGAGGCTAGGGCCAGAGTATTATCTAAGGCAAATCCCTTTTGCAGCGGCATAATGGGTAAAGCACCACAGCGTGCTCCGCTCTCCAGTTCGTCAAACATTAAGCTCGCACCTGTTGGCGAAGCTAGAACTGAAGTACTATTCAGTGCTAATCCCTTCCGCAGGGACAAGAGGAACGGAACATCGTCCTATGTACGCTTTAGGAAGGCCTCTCCACAGGATTATGTAGGCTCCCATGGGCCTGACTTGCGGGAATTCTTGGCGAACAAGCGAAAGGCGGTGTCTTTTCGAACTACTTCCCCCTGTTGTGAACAAAGGGGATGCCAATTGGTGACCGTCCACTCAGTCCATTGCCGGCTGGGACCAATCCCTGCCACTTCTCCAGGCCGACGAACGGTCTTTGATCGGCTGTCTGTACATCTCCCTATGAAGCATCGCAGAAGGAGCACCTCACGAGATCCAGCCTCCGCATCCGTCAACATGACTGGAAGAGGACGAGAGTCCCCAGATCCAAACTACAGCCCAGGCTTAGGCGAAGTCTTGGTGCATGACGAAGGTGTCTTCCGAAACACCAGATCCAGGGTGGCAATACCCTACAGTTACGAGCAGCCTTCTTCCTCGACGGCCCTAGCCTCGTCACAGCCCAGGAGATCACTCCAATCATCGGATGAAGAAGATCAAGATAGTGGGTACGCCTCTTCGGCGACAGTTAGCTCGGTGCGAATAGACAAAGCATCAGTCAATATGGCTGATAATGCTAACAATGACCTTCGTCGACGTTTGGAAGCTCAGGAGCAAACTTTTAGAACCCAGCAAGAGGCTCTGGACAACATTCAACATATGCTTGCTCGACTGCTCAGCAATCGGAATGACAACGATGCCGGGAGCAATCACGATGAGGATGAACACTTCAGCAATGAGCAGCCAAAGTCGGAGAAATCCAAGGAGGGTTCTTCCTTAGACGCCAAAGTCCTTAAGGGCCTCCAAGCTCAAATCGCATCCCTAGCTCAGAGGGATGAATTAAAGAAGGTGGGGCAGTCCGTCCTTATCCGCTGGAGTAGGATTCGGTGCCATATCCATCGAAGTTCAAACCGCCAACGTTGCATACCTATGACGGAAAGAGCTCGCCAAATCAGCACATCTACTATTTTCGGTCTCAGACTGGTAATGTTACAAGCAATGACGCCATCATGGCTAGGCTATTCATTGGAACCTTAAAGGGGTGGCATTTGACTGGTTCCGAAGTCTTCCCCCGGGCTTTATTAACTCCTGGATCGACCTGGAAACTTGGTTCCTCTCTCGTTTCTATGAGGATGATACCGAAATAACCATGGACAAGCTCCTCTCCACTGTGCAGAGGAAGGGCGAATCTGTCCGTGACTAAATTGAACGGTTCAGAAATTTATCCTTGATGTGCCCAGCAGGGATGCCATTACCCATGCTCTTACAGACATGCAGACACAACTTCCTAGACCAAGTGGAAGTTCGCATGGGGGCTGTCAAAGCCCACACTTGGAAGGAATTGGTCGAACAAGCAGAGATACCGAGAAGTCGGCTAAAAAGTTCGAACCATCCGCCCCTAGAGGCAAGTGGGGGATGAACAACAAAGGGCGTAGCGACCTATCGCAATCTTCTCAAGCTAAAGGCAAAGAGACTATGTCTGTAGAGTTATCTAGAGATGTGCAGTCGAAGGCCAAGAAGAGCGGCTTCAACAATCAGGAGCCTAAGTTCCCTCCAATGCAGTACTCCTTCAAAGACAATCAGGTGGTCACGATATTCCATCTGCTCCACAAAAAGAACAAAATGAAACTGCCAGATGCTCGGCGTCCCAATGAGATAGGGCACACAAACGACCCTAAATACTGCCTCTACAACAGGATGATCCACCATCCTACTGACAAGTGTTATGTCCTTAAGGATAGAATACAAGCCCTGATCGATGCCGGGGTTCTGACATTAAAGACGGAGCAGAAGAAAGTCACTGCCAATATGGTGACTCTTGAGTTCGACAAAGCTCCAAAGGTCACAGTTCCTGACGGGACTTATTCAGTCCCTGCGCCACGGTTGGAAGTCAAGCATCCTCCAGCTAAAACTCAAGATAATAAGGGTCTTGTTCCCTTAAAATTGGAGACAGGAGAAGTCATGTGGATACACCCAGACCTCGTCCAAGACGTACAGCGGGACTCAAAGGAGCCCAACTCAAAGGGCAGGTCTTGAATGTCATCTTCATCTTGCCAGACGACGACAATCTTACATCGGCTTCCCTCAGTGATTCAGAAGGAGAAAAGCATACTTGCACAACGCAGGCTGACCTACCTCAACAGACTGGTACCCGATCTGGAAAATCATACTTGAGGTAATATGAGAAGTCTACTGACGAGATACAACAGCAAACGACGTCAGTACAAGTACCAGCATCCACTCCAATCCCAACCAAGGGAAAAGAGAGGCCTAAGGAGGTACGATTCGATCACGTGTTGAAGAAACCACCAGGCCAAGGGTTTGATACGCCCTTTCAGTATGACATATTGGCTCAGCTGGCCAATATCCCAGCTCGTATCACTATACACGAGCTCCTTCGCCTCTCGAAAGAAACAAGAGAAGCACTCAGGGATGCGCTAGCCAATTCAGAATCCTTTCTGACATGCATGCCTGAGATCCCTAATGACGACGTTTAGTCTCCTTGCCCAGAATGTCATCATACACAATCCAAGGTGCCCGCTATTACATTCACAGCGGAAGATATGCTTCTCAAAGACAACAAGCACGATCGACCTCTGTACTACACCGGATATATCGGTTTAACGTGCATTGAAAGAATACAAGTCGATCCGGGGTCCGCACTCAGCATCATCCCCAAAAGGCTTCTCTACTTCCTCGGCATACCGCTGTACAGGTTGTCCGCAACCACTACTACAATATACGATTTTAACGCCGGGAGCAGTCATCCACTGGGGAAAATTCGACTCTGTTGCCGAATCGGGAGCCTGAAGTCAGAAGTGACATGCTATGTCATTGACGCTGACACATCATATAACCTGCTGCTGGGACGGCCATGGATCCATGCCAACTGGATCGTTCCTTCTACTCTGCACCAATGCTTCAAATATGTTGAAGATGACGCGACAGTATGAACTGTCTTTGCTGAGAAGCAACCATTCAAAGGGGTGGAAAATTACTTCACTGACGCTCTCCTGTATCAAGAGGCCGGTGAGACACCTAAAGAACCATTGCCGGACGATGATGAAAGTGGCAATGAGGCGGATTCAGAATCCGAAGCAGGCATGCCAGCCATTCTGATTGGTGAACCAATTATAGCATGTCTCAATAATCCCCTATGTAATACTCCTTCAGAGGATGAAGGTGAATGGGTAATTAATGATAATATTTCTTTTGATTATCCTGCGAGTGTTGGGCTATTTGAATCCATTACGGATAGCTCCCTACACATGTCTTTACATAAGCCGAGTGCGGCCAGCACACCTATGGAAGCTATGGAAGGGGCCACGCTGGTGATCCCTCCGTCCAAATAAGGGCAGTTACCGATAATCTTCGGTAGAACCCAACCACGGGGACCTACAGTTGCAGATTCAAGTTCAGATTTAGACACTCCACAGTTCTTCCATTACGCGCAGCCGGCACGTCACATTATGAAGAAAATGGGATATAACTTTAAGCATGGAATGGGCCTGAACTTTGGAAAAGGAAGGCGCAGCTTGATGCGTAACTTTGTGCCTAAAGGGAAGCCTGCAAATTACTATGATAGTACACGCAGGGGGTTAGGGTATGTTACACCCACATCATCAAAAACAGATCAAGCCAAGGACGATGGATCAATTCCATCACATTCGGCCTCATCCTCCGAGTGGGACTCGGATATCAGTGTAGGAGGAATGTTCGAAGACTTCACTGTCAATATGACTTCAAACAATCAATTAGAGCCTACAGAAGCTATTGATGAGGAGCCATGGGCCCAGCAATTAAACCTCCAGTGGAAAAAGCGATTCGAACTACGCAAACCACCTACTGAAGACAAGGTGATGCAGGTCAACCTGGGAAGTCAAGATCATCCCAAACCCATCTTTATAAGTGAAAGCCTATCACTTATAGAAAAGCAAGAATTGATAATGCTCATAAACGAGTATATAGACGTCTTCGCATGGAGCTACGAAGACATGCCCGGACTTGATCCACAGGTCGCTATGCACCGTCTAAACATCAAGCCTGACGTCAAGCCAGTCAAGCAGCAACAACGTCGGTTTCGCCCGAACATTATGGAAGCTATTGAAGTCGAAGTTCACAAACTCATTGCATGTGGCTTCATCCGGGAGGAACAACATCCAGATTGGGTAGCCAACATCGTCCCCGTTCTCAAAAAGAACGGGAAAATACGGATCTGCATCGACTATCGTGATCTCAATACGGCCTGTCCTAAAGACGAATTCTCACTGCCCATCACCGACGTCATGATTGACAACACATGCGGGTTCGAAAGGATGTCTTTCGTGGACGGCTTTTCAGGGTACAACCAGATTAAGATGTATCCCGACGATGAGAAGCATACTTCATTCCGAACACCATTGGGGGTATACTGCTACACTGTAATGCCCTTCGGACTGAAGAACACCGGAGCAACCTACCAGCGGGAAATGAGTACGATCTTCCACGATCATCTCCGAAAAACGGTGGAGTGCTATGTCGACGACATTGCTGTCAAAAGCCGCAATAAGGATGACCATCTCCGCATCCTGAGAACGATGTTCGACATAATGCGGGTTCATCAACTGAAAATGAACCGACAAAGTCCTTCTTGGGAGTGTCAAGTGGCAAGTTCCTTGGGTTTATTGTCACATCAAAAGGGATTCATCTTGACCCAGACAAAGTCAAAGCCATCCAAAGAATGCATCCACCAAGGAACCTCAAAGAGCTTAGAGGCTTGCAAGGCAGACTAGCCTATATTAGAAGATTCATTACAAATCTCTCAGGCCGCTGTCAACCGTTCACCCGACTCATGAAAAAGGGTGCTTCCTTCGTATGAGATCAAGCTTGCCAGGAAGCTTATGAAGACATCAAGAGGTATCTCACAAAACCTCCAGTCTTAGTGGCCCCTACATCAGGGAAACCATTCTTGCTTTATGTAAAAGCTCTGGACTACTCCCTCGGTGCCCTCCTCGCTCAAAAGGACGATAATGGCCACGAGCAGGCCATTTATTATCTGAGCAGAACTCTCATAGGAGCGGAATCTCGCTACAACCCTATCGAGAAAGAGTGTTTAGCTCTCGTCTTTGCTGTTCAGAAGACACGACATTATTTGGTCGGCCAGACCATACATGTCATCTCCAGAGTAAACCAATTGCGTCTTCTTATGACGAAGCCAGGATCATTGAATTCAAGATTGGCTAAGTGGGCACTTTTATTATCTCCATACGACATGATCTTCACCCCTCAGAAGGCGGTTAAAAGCCAGGCCCTTGCAGAGTTCTTGGCTGCTCATCCAGTTCCAGAACATTCAAAACTTCACGAAGATATCCCTGATGAAGTCTTCGAGTCTTATGCAATCTCAAAAGAGGAAGTGTGGCAGATGTTCTTCGATGGAGCATCACGAATAGGCCCTAAAGGTAAGATCATTGCCGGAGTGGGGGTTATGTTTATCTCCCCGCAGAACCATGTTCTTCCCAGAGCATTTTCTTTGACAGAATCATGCTCCAACAATGTAGCAGAATATAATGCTCTGCTCATCGGTCTTCAACTCGCCCATGGAATGGGGGTACGCTACCTCGAAGCCTATGGCGATTCAAAACTGATCATCAATCAGGTTAAAGGCGAATACGAGGTCCGCCACGAAGACTTGGTACCCTATTACCACACAGCCATTGAATTGGCTAACCTATTTGAAGGCTTCTACATCGGGCACATGTCTCGATCTCAAAATACCAAGGCGGACGCTCTTGCTGCATTAGCAACAACACTAGCCTTGCCAGCCGATACCGAGTATCACCTCACAGTCGCAACTCGACATCTTGTATGCTCCAAGCATATGTTGAGAACCAGAGAGGTCTATAATATCTCAACGGATCTTGA
Organism: Agave tequilana; assembly: GCA_038442645.1. NCBI lineage: Eukaryota > Viridiplantae > Streptophyta > Magnoliopsida > Asparagales > Asparagaceae > Agave > Agave tequilana. Next base: position 28,878 of record JAVJIF010019607.1, on the reverse strand, counting down.
GCCGAGAGATTGGCGATTTCCTCTCATCGACTATGCCTTATACGGTCTGCTTCCAGACGATCCTAAAGAAGCGACATCTGTCAGACGAAGGTCTTCCCGTTTCTACTACGATCCAACTCTGAAGATACTTTACCGTCGTTCATATGACGGTGTCCTCCTCCATTGCCTTTCCAATTCAGAGGCACAGGAAGCGCTTAAAGAAGCGCACGACGGCATTTGCGGAGCTCATCAGCCAGGTCCGAAACTCAAAGACAGGTTGCATAGGCTTGGATACTATTGGCCAACCATGATAGCCGACGCCATCCAATATGCACGAAGGTGTAAAGCATGCCAGATCCATGCAGACTTCATACACCAGCCTTCGGAGTTGCTCCACCCAACTGTTGCTTCATGGCCATTTGAAGCATGGGGAATAGATGTCGTAGGGCCAATCAGCCCCTCTTCGACAAAAGGTCACCGGTTCATCCTGGTAATAACTGATTACTTCTCAAAGTGGGCAGAGGCTATACCACTGGTTGAAGTCAAAACCTCTAATGTGGTTAATTTCATCAAGCACCATGTCATCCATCGATTTGGTGTCCCTAGGCGGATCATTCACGACAACGGTCCCCAATTCATAAGCCAAGTATTCTATCGGTTCTGCGATAAATACCGAATTCAGAATGTGGCTTCAACTGCCTATAATCCTGCCGCCAATGGCTTAGCGGAAGCATTCAACAAAACGATCTTCAAGCTACTCAAGAAGTTCGTCTCCTCGAATAAGCGGGATTGGGACGAAAAGCTTGGCGAATATCTTTGGGCCTACCGGACCACGGTTCGAACACCGACAGGTAATACGCCTTTTTCCCTGGTATATGGGTGCGAAGCAATCATCCCATTGGTAATCCAGATGTCGTCATTGCGAGTAGCTCTGACCACTAAAATCACATCAGAAGACAATGATCAGTTGCGTCTTCAAGAGCTCGAAGCCCTAGATGAGAAGCGGCTACAAGCGCAGCAACATATTAAGCTATATCAAGCTCGAATCTCAAAAGCCTTCAATAAGAACGTCAGACAAAGAGTCTTCCAGAAAGGAGACCTGGTTTTAGCCGTCAGATGACCGATGATTATGACGCACAAGACCAAAGGCAAATTTCAGCCTAAATGGGAAGGACCGTTCGTAATAGATTCAGTCTATTCAAACGGAGCGTACCGCCTTATGACTTCAGATGGCGACCTACTCATGATGCCGATCAATGGCAAGTTCTTAAAGAAGTATTATCCTTAATCAAGGATTCTTCTCATGATCAAGTTAACATTACACCTCTGATCAAGATCTTTGTGTCCAAAGTACACACAAAGAGAGCCTTTCTTTTCCTCCAAGCGAGATAATACAACTGTAAACCAGTGGGAACCTGGTCACGTACTGGCTGTCCCGAAGGGGAATCAAGGTTATGCATATATTAACCAGATAATCCGACATCCTTAACGATTAAGGATAGAGGAAAATGTTGGCCTGTAAGCCTAACATAGATTCTCGACAACTCATCATGCTGAGGGAATAGAGCCCAATTCAAACGGTAGTTGGTAAAGGCGTATCAAACCCGTTGACAGCTGGGGGGTTTGCTAAAAATCCTAAGGGACCCGTTCCCATTTGATTTCCTCTCAAAGTCACTTACCAATTATCATCCATAGAATGGTAAGACCACATATACATTTCGCTGTTACGTTAACATTAAACCTATGACAGCAATTCCCTCGTTTCTCCCCGTGAGGACGAGACCTCCAAAGTCACTTACCAATTCTCATCCATAGAATGGTAAGGCCACAAATATATTCCGCTGTTATGTTAACATTAAACCTATGATAGTGATTCTCTCATGAAAACGAGACCTCTTCCCAAATTCCATCACAAATTCTGAGCCTGTTGACATTTACAAAAGACAGGCCTCGATACTTGTTGACATTTACAAAAGACAAGTATCACCAAATTTTGAAGCTTGGTGGCGTCTCATTCGGTTATGTCATTGCGACCTCTGAACCAGCAGACAGCTAAGTCTCAATTTTGAGCCCTGTTGACATTTACAAAAGACATGTCTCGATACTTGTTGACATTTACAAAAGACAAGTATCACCAAATTTGAAGCTTGGTGGCGTCTCAATCGGTTATGTCATTGCGACCTCTGAACCAGCAGACAGCCAATCTTAATTTTGAGCTTGTTGACATTTACAAAAGACAAGTCTCACCCCGAGCCTGTTGACATTTACAAAAGACAGGTCTCGATACTTGTTGACATTTACAAAAGATAAGTATCACCAATTTTGAAGCTTGGTGGCGTCTCAATCGGTTATGTCATTGCGACCTCTGAACCAGCAGACAGCCAAGTCTCAATTTTTAGCTTGTTGACATTTACAAAAGACAAGTCTCAACCCCGAGCCTGTTGACATTTACAAAAGACAGGTCTCGATACTTGTTGACATTTACAAAAGACAAGTATCACCAAATTTTGAAGCTTGATGGCGTCTCAATCGGTTATGTCATTGCGACCTCTGAACCAGCAGACAGCCAAGTCTCAATTTTGAGCTTGTTGACATTTACAAAAGACAAGTCTCAACCCCGAGCCTGTTGACATTTACAAAAGACAGGTTTCGATACTTGTTGACATTTACAAAAGATAAGTATCACCAAATTTTGAAGCTTGGTGGCGTCTCATTCGGTTATGTCATCGCGACCTCTGAACCAACAGACAGCTAAGTCTCAACCCCAAGCCCTGTTGACATTTACAAAAGACAGGTCTCATCTTTCAATCCGACAAAGACCGGTTTCGGGCTTGGTGGCGTCTCAACCAGTTATGTCATCGCGACCTCTGAATTGACAGATAGCCAAGTCTCATCATCCAGCCCAACAAGAACTATGTTCTCAAGAAATTGCAATACAATTTGGAATCGCAATTCAAAAAGAAGAACAAGATTGGAGATTCGACAAAAGAAGAAAAATTTTCATTCATTCCAAAAAGATAAAGTACATGGAGCTACAGGCGCACACTGTAAGACCTGAGCCGCCCTCCAAGGGATGAAAGATCACCTAGAGGGGGGGTGAATAGGTGATTATGCTAATCTAGTCAACTCAATGCGGAATTAAAAACTAATTTGCAATTTCAACAAGAGATGCACACAGCCAAGCCGAGCATGTAAGTATGTATGAGCAATATGAATAGATGCAAGGCACAAGGTAAAGAGAGAGAGAGTAAGAGTCAATGAACAAGCGCAAACACCAAGATATGTTTCGAGGTTCGAGCACCCAGCTCTACATCCCCGCCTTCACCCATAAGGATTTTAAGTCCACTAGCTTGTCCACAAAGGACTCCCACAAAGGGAACCTCCACCGAGGATTTGGGGCAATCACAATACAAGGAGTACCCAACTCCTCTCCTTACAAACACAACCTCCTCCTTGAGGCACAACTTCAAACCAACAAACAATCACCTCACAACCCGAGGGATTAGCACAAAGCCAAGCAAGGATCACCTCACAACTTGAGGGATACAAACCACTTGCACAAACAACCTCCTCAACCCAAGAGGGAAAAGCACAAAGCAAAGTATAGAGGGTTTACAACTTGGTGGTTCAACAACAACCACAAACAATCTCTTTTCCCACACACAAAGATCTTATAGAGAAGATAGTAGATTCTTGCTCAAGTGTGGAGAAAACCAAGGGATTTGAAACCAGCAACTCAAAGAAAATCTTTGGGAAATGATAGAAAATGAAGATAGTGAAATTCAAACAAAACTTTTCCCAAAAATCCCTTTTCTTTGATTTTTCAAACCCTAATAAAAACACCAAAAAGATTGTTCAATTTGAATTCAAAACCTCTTTAATTGCTGTGAAAACACCAGAGAGTAAGGAAAAATTCGCACAAAAAATCTTAGAGAAAAACTCTTTCCAATGGGGTATTTATAGACCCCAGAAAAATATAGCCGTTGGCAGCAGAAATGCCAGAAATACACTGCCGGTCGACCGGTCCGGTCGACCGTCCAACGGTCAATTTCTGCCCGTTGGCAGCTGCCGGTCGACCGCCCCGGTCGACCCAAACAAACAGAGAGCTCTGCTCTCAGACCGGTCGACCGGTCCGGTCGATCGTCCCAGTGTCTCCAAACGTGCACAGATCTGTGCACGTCGGTCGACCGGCCCGGTCGACCGACTTCATCCTAGTCGACTTGGTCAGTTGACTTAGTCGACTGGTGAAGCCCGGAACAGAAAACTAGGTTAGAAACATATTTAAAAATTCTTTTATCATTTCTAAAAATCACCAAATAGTTTTATCATTTTGCATTGATATATGAACATGTGGTAAAAAGTTTAGCTCAAATATCAATCAATATGAACTATTTTTGTGTCTTATCATTTTTATCAAAAGCCAAAAACTGTATTTTCTAAAAACTTGGATTTTGGATAGAAAATACGTTTTGTCCAAAACTCTTCCAAATACAAAAACATGATATTTGAACACTTTGAAGCATGATGCATATGGATAAAAATCCAATATACATGAAACAAATATATATCATAGTTTTTGTCATTAATTCCAAGATATGTTTTGTCAAAAATACCAAAACATAAAACACATGAATAAGTAAGTCAAAACTAAGTTTGTCTAGGAAATTAAAGCATGCATGTATATAGAACAAATCATATATACATTAAACCATGTAAACTTGTTTTGATCTATCTATTCATGAAAACCAAGATCGGTTAAACCTAAAACCGAAACACCAAAAACCAATATTCAAAACATGAAACGTGTGTGTTGTGAACTTGAGCATTATCATACTATTCTAATCTTTACAATTTGGATCTAAACACAAAACTAAACTATGGTACCGAAGTCTTCTTGTAGAGCGCAATCTCCAAGCCGACTCGATCCAAAACTCCTTGATCCATCGAGCAAGTGCTATATGTGATCTTTGACGCTCGGGCTCTTGAATCAACTTGTGAAAGATGTGTGGAAGCTTTCACCAACTAATAACTTGATTAATGATCTGAAACTAAACTCACAAGATTATTAATACACATAACTACATGAGTTAATCATCATCAAAACTAGAGTGGAAGGCCTTTGGGCCAACAAGGGAGTCCAGCCTCGTCCTCCTGTCATCAGCAGCCTGGGCAAGCGCTTGCGACCTCAGCTCGGCCTCATTGAAATCCATCGCCTGGGTCAGACGAGCTTCAACCTCCGCCAAAGTTGCCCTCTGTGATAATCCCTGCTGTGAGAGCTCTTCATTTTGAGCCTTAAGCTGCTCAAGCCGCGCAGTTTCTTCAAGACGCACCAGTTTAGCCTTGGATAAAATAAGATTTGCTTTCCTGATCATTTCCTTAGCCTTCCCAATCTTGTCTTCAGCATCAAGAAAAGCACTGGTGGAGGCGTCAATCGCACTTCCGACCTCTGCCTGCCTTGTTTCCAAGGATTTCAAGTCAGAAGAGATAGCCTTAGCAGCCTCTTGAGCGGCAAGCCGGGCCTCGTGCTTTTGGGCGACAAGACGCGCGAACCGCTCATCAACTAAAGACTCCAGGTCCAAACAGAGGAGACGGCGCCATTCCTCTACATCCTTCTCAAATTCATCCACTAGGAGTTCCAAAGCAGTAGCCTGGTGATACCCCTCAAAATCCCGAATACTTTCGATGCCACGGGAGAGGACCACCTTTAACTTTGAGAACGGCATAGTCAAACCCTTCAAAACCAGGTCGATAGTTCGCCCTAAGCCTTATAAAAGCTATCGACGAGGTCACCTATATAGTCGTTCTCAACCTCAGCCACTTCTGCTAGAGAGGTAATTTCAGAGAAATCCACCAGCCTGGTCGACACTATCGTGGAAGGAGCAATGGGAACATCAACAGCAGGGCAGATTGTCAGTGATCTCTGCGGAGTCTTCATGGAAATCAGTGCGCTAGCCACCGCTGAGGTAGGGATGACAACCATCTCCTGAACAGCAGGCTCAACTACCAGAGTTGGGGAAGTAGGGCTTGTAATCACCCTCAGCTCCACACTTGGCAAAATTGTTGGCACCTCACTCGTTGATATAGTTGGGAGTGAGGACACCTCCAGAACTGCTCCCCCTTCAACCTCTGGTCCTTCGGCTGACTTGGGCCGATAAGAAGGCAGGTCGCCGTACAGCGCATCCAGCACAGCAGCATCAGCCGCGGTCGAAGCGCTCATGTCACCCCTTGACCCTTCGGGGAAATCTTCTGGCTCTCTTAAAGCTGATGCATCTTGAGGCCGAACACCTGTAACAAGACTGCGGTTAGTCGGGACACTACATGCAAAAGAAGCCAAGAAGTTAGGACAATACCAAAGGATGATGTCGCCTCAAACATCTCGTCAGCCACATCAGTCTCCAGGGGCTCCATTGGAAAATTCTTGGCGGAATCAGCACGAATCGCCGGCTCGCTTTCGCTTGCCGAGTATCCTGTGGACCACCCAATAGAGCTCGATGCCACAGGACTTCCTTTAGAAGTCCCAGCGCCCAAGGGACCAATGTCGGCCACATCACCTTCGGACTCCCCGGACGGGCAAAAGAACCAGCTTCAGTTCCATAAGTAAATAGGGGATCATAATGTTCCCCTTGCTCTCCAGCCGCCTCAGCCCCTGCATCAGAAAGCAGATAGTAGGTCAATGGGAACACACAAAAAGGCGTATTATATGGACGGGGTTAATCTTACCCAGACCCGGAGCGAATTCACCGTTAGTCGGTTCAGCAACCAACGGTTCAGCCTCTAATGGGACGGCAGGAGGAATCGCTGTAGAGGGATATCCCTCTACGACAATCGTAGGAGCTTGGCGGCAGGGCTTCTTCGCCAACGATTTCCTACGAGAGCTACCTGCCCGCTTTCTTTTGAAGTGGACTTCAGAATCCTCTTCCTCCACTTCTTCTACACAACGAGGGAGAGCTGTCCCCATCACACCAGAGCCAATTGCAGGAGTCTCAGCCCCCGCTCCCACCTCGAAGTGAGGACTCTCGGCATCTGAGGCCTCACTGTCTTCCACAGCAACAAACTCCTCTATACCTGGGGTGCGAACCCTTTTGCCTTCCCTTTTCTCAGAAGCCTTCTATCTTAGCCGTTGAGAAATTAACTTCACACCAGAACTGTTCACCTTGAATTCGAGAGGTGTGGAGTTAGAAGTGGCATACCACTTACAGAAGCACAGGGTCATTAGGAGATTGGGATTCTTCAACGGCGTACGCAGCCGCGCCCCAGTACCGCCTGCAGTAAAGAATCGCCAGGCACGGGCCCCATCAATAAGGCTCCCCATGAAAGCCAGATTAGGATTCGGGTTGCCCACGTACAGTTGGTCATATCCAAACTGTCGAGCAAACCGACTTGGGACATAAGGCTCCAAGTAGCAGCTATCCCCGCTCCGATGTATAGATGTGAAGGCCGGATATTGGCCAGCCACTCAAAAACTCCACGGCTCAGGACGAATGCCCCTCCCCCACATCTTTGAACTCTTCCCCATGGCCTGCACCCCGAACACGGGGAAAACAGCGGAAGAGACTATAGACGTCATAGCGACGTACTAATTAACGGGCCTCAGCCACGTAAGTCTTCTGCCATGAGCATCCTTCGAATCGGCAGAGGAGCGCCATTCGAACATCTTGCGGGGGATCCTCTCCAGCTTCAATTAAAGAAGGACAATGTAAGGCGAACCACGCCATCAGATAAGTATAGGGCAGACCTATCCTAGGATTGGGTCCGTCACAAGGCAAAATGGCTCCCTTTCCACGCTTCGTTGCTGGTGGCCTGCAAAAAGCCTCCGTCAATGCACGAAGGCCTCTCTGGATACAGCACTACATGGCTGAGAGAAGTCCCAGAGGACGACCATGAACCAAACGAACAGCGGGCAGCAAAACATTCGGATGAATGACGTCACCCGAAGAAGACGGCACCACGCACCTCTTCAGCCAAACTGTTAAGAAACCAGCCAGAAGTGCCTTCCGGGACATCGGCCTGCGCGCCTGATGATGGAAACTTCGAAGGACATCACCCTGCCCTAAGGGACCATCGTCTTCCTTCACAACTAGATCCCCTTGGGAGTGCTTTTGCATCCGGTCAAAGATATCTTCATCAGCAACTCCACAGTGAGCCGCTTCAGGAGTATTCTCCATATCCGGGAATAAATAATTTCCCCAGCTCTTCAAGCTACAGGAGGTTCCCTTACTGCCCCCATGCATACTGGAGCAGATGTACAAGTGGCACATCAACTCCCGGTAGGTCTCGAACAAGGCAGGCTCCTGCTTCTCCAGAAGAGCCAACTCTGCCTCGCATGGGAAGTATTCCTTATAGGGAAGAGACCCGAAAGGCAAAGCAGAGATTTCCCACATCTCGTGCAAGGCCATACCCAACTCGCCGGCAGGGGTAAAGAAAGTCCCTGAAGCTGGGCAATATAATTCAAAGATGGCGTAAAAGCACGCCACATTCATCTCAATGCCGTAGCAGTCGCCCTGACGGCCTCATAGAGGTTCAGCCTCTCCAAATCCTCCTCGAAATGAGTAAGGATGTAGGTAGTCAAATCCGCCCACCACGTCTTCGGAGGGTGAATCCAGCCTGGAACCCTGAAATCAGTGGCCGGGTAGTTCCCATTAACCTTGAAGAATTGGTTGCCAAAGGTCAACGCCACCGCAGGATTTTCTCCCACTGGGATGTCTCGCGACACATTCCCAGGATGTAGACCCACTATGCAATGAGGAGGCCCCGCTCTTGCATAACCAGGAGACTGAAGCATCAATCTCCCTATGTGGACGGAGTCGGTATTTCGGCTCACATCCCATGCCATCTTCCGAGCCTGTGTCACACACTGAAAGGAGGACAGAGAAAAATGCCGCTTGTTGGATGGAAGGTAAAACTTCTCATTGTCCAACTGGAAAATTCATTGCCCTTCTCCTGCATGTAATTGGTGATCAGGATCTGGCGCAGTGTCCTCAAACATGAAGTCAGGCTTCCTATAAGTCTGACGGTCAATGTCTTCAAGAGGAGCTGTGGTCAGGATACTCCTCGTGGTGTATTGATCACCACTATGAATGAGCGTGTCCCGAACGATGGAGCTTCGCTCGCTAAACAGAGAAGCTTGCCCTTGAAATTGCAAGCTGACGTTGCCATCAACTCCGCTGGTCATCCCAAACAGATTGTTCAAGGGACCGGGAATGTAGTGCACTGCAAGAACAAAACGAACTATGATTAGTTTACCAGCCAAGCGGACATGAAGACATAAATTTCACTAAGGCATAGTCTCGCCCAGTGAGCAAAGCCGGCAAGGCGATAGCTTCAACAAAGCTTAATCTTGCGGATAAGGCTGCATTTTGCAGAAAATGCCCAAGTATTAACTTCGCTTAAGCAGAAAGTGGTATAGCCCTAAGGGCTGACGTCATCAAAAGGGCAACATGGTCAAAAATTATCATTAGTTCTTTGCAGCCATGATTGAGGGGACAGACCCATATCCTGTTGTTCAACAGGATGAAGACAGTCTAAGGATAGCTTCGCCTAGAGCTTAAAGAAGAACTCTCCAGTTCTTGAATTCCCGTTCGAGAAAACAAGGGAAATGCAGGAAAATGGATTCCCTAACAATACCAGATCATAATTTGATCATTTTTGGGATTCATCCAAAGACAGCCAGACATCGGCTTTAAAAGAGAGACGGCAGTCTCTAATCGAAAGAGAAAGATCCCTACCGGCGATTGATTAGTACACAAATGTGCATATTTTACCATATCATTCCCATGCATTTTAGCAAATAAATATATGATTTTTACTCATCTTCTCTATATATTTGCAGGTCCACACTCAAATGAGAGAAAGCCGAATAATCACTTTAATTAGCAATAATTAAAGGGATTAAATCCAAGATCAAGATAAAGCCCAAGATTTGAAATTAGAATCCAGAGAGATCCGCGCGCCAACTGAAGATTCCAGAAGGCCACGTGGATAACACCTCGTAACAGAACTGTACCAGAAAGATCCGATTCAACGGCCCAGATTGAGCCGCAGAATCCGGGATTTTGCCGCGCGCTCGCAGCAGTTTGGAGGTTGTTGAGATCCGGATTTTGCGCCAACAGAAAGGGTTCTTGAAGCTTCTCTCTCAGCCTATAAATATCTGCACCTGACCTGCGAGAAAAGACTGAATGGAGAAGAGAGGAGAAATTGTTAGTTGTTGTAATTTTCATAGGTTTTTCTCTAGGTTTTTAGTTCTTTAGTCCCTCTTCTTCTTCCCTAGAAATCATTGCAAGAGAGAGTTGTAAGAGAGAGAGAGCTTGTACATCAAGGAATGACAACTTGAAGTAATGCAAGGATTCATCCATTCTCTTCATCTCTACTTGAGCTTGGTTCTAGTTTAATTGCTTTCTTTACTTTCTTGCAATTTACTTCATGCTTTGCTTTTCTTCATTAATGGCTTGTAGCTAATTTTTCTACCATGTACTAGCTAACCACTAGCCTTGCCATCTTCACTAACTCATGGGTGATTGCTTTAGTTCATCTTGCAAGTTGGATGGTCTTCTCTTCTTCGATGGGTTAAACCACCTTTCATCTACATGAGAAAGTAATTAGATCAACACGCAAGACAAATCCATGCCGATGAAATCAACATGAGGCACGCCTTCACTATCACGGAGTTTAGTAAGTGTTGGTAAGGTAGTAAGGTAAGCTAGTCATGGTTTGCTTCTTCAGTTTACTTTCTTTTTAGTTGTTAGTCCAAATCCAATCTTCTTTGATTTCTTTTTCCACTTTCCATCATGAACATAGTCATCCATTCTTTATTTTCTTTTTCATTTGATGTTTTATTCTTTAAGCAAAGAAGACACTTCGTTTACTTTCTTTACTACGGACCGTAACGATTCTATCGCTAGCTCTCCCTGAGAATCGACTCGGTATAACCCTATGTTATAACGGAGATAGGAAAGGGTACATCGAATACATTTTTATACTCCACAATACGACACCTTTCCCGTCTTAATCAATTTTTGGCGCCGTTGCCGGGGAAGTGATGGACTCACAATTTTACCATCACTTCCAAGACAACACTTCATCTTTTCATCAAAATAATGAAATCATCAATTATGGAAAGATGCTTGAAGACATGACTCATGCTCAAAAGCTAGAAATCATGACATAGATTTGATGATCCAAACTCTTCATTCTCATCCTATTTCTAATGTCACTAGCCACCTTGTTAAAACCAAAGAGTCATGTAGTCTTGGAAGTCCAGATTCTATTTCAGCACAACCACCTGAACTTGTCCAAACTTCAAATCCCATTGACATTTTGGCAAGTTTTCCTTTTCCTGAAATTGAACTTGAGTGTGAATATGATCCTGAACTTCCACTTGATGATTCAATTCTACTTCCTGATTCAATTATGACTCCGGTGTCTTCACATGATTTCACTTCATTTCCCGAGTCAGTATTGGATCCAGTGCCTATTCATTGTGAAATTGAATCACCCATCTTTAAGGATCATGTTGAACTTGACCAATTCATTGCTTTTGAAAATCCCATTGATAAATTGGCAAGTTCACATTTTTGTGGAATTGAACTACATGAGGAATGTGATCTTGAACCCCAACTTAGTGATTCAATATTTTTTCCTGATTCAATAATGACTCCGGTATCTTTACCTGACATCAATCTTTTCCCGGAGTCAACTTTGGATCCTGTCCCAATTCCTCATGAAATTGAATCACCCATCCTTGAGGATCATCTTGAACTTGACCAATTATACACTTCTGAAAATCCCATTGACAAATTGGCAAGTTCTTCATTTTTTGATATTGAACTCAATGTGGAATGTGACTTTGACCCTCAAGTTTGTGATTTAGTTCAAATACCTGAATCATTATTAACTCCTGTTTTGTTACCCAATTTGAGTAACATTTTAGAGTCAGTTTTGATTCCCAACCCTCCTGAACTTGAATCACTAATCTTAGATAGTCACATTCCATCTGGGGGAAATGATTGTGGATTTGATCTTCATTTTCTGACTTGGACCCAATTCATGAACTCACTTCGACTTCTGAACCTTTACTTGATTTCAGTCACCTTCCTGAGTCAGTGTTAGTTTCTGTCCATCCCGAGTCCAAGTCGACCATTCTATCATTTCATAATCCATTCTGGGACAAGGATCTTGATAAATTTGACTCTGAAATTATTTTAGAAAAATGGAAATTAGATGGGGTCATGTACTTAATAAAAATCTTTCAAGGATTTATCTTTTTAGTGGGTCATATTCATGATATTTTTGGTGGGTTCCTCAAAACCCAAAGAAAAATTGATTGGGCCATGTTTCGTGGACCAATCAGACCACCACCGGAACCACCACCTTATGGTAATTTTTCTCCTTCCTTACTAACTTAGAGTTTTTAGATTTTCTTTCTTTTACACTTCTTTTAGAAATTAATAATTAAAAATAAAAAATGAGGAGGGATTTTTATGCTTAAAGGAGTTTCCACACTTTCCAAATTCAAAATCTTTCTAAATTCCTAGGTTTCCTCATATTCCAAGTCCCTAGGGTCAAAAGTTATTTTCAAAACTTCCAAATCCCTAGGGTAAATTCGTTTTTAACCTAGGGATAGAAGTGGGATTCTAAAGTTCTTTCCCTTCTATAATAGCCCCTCTTCCACACATTTCCTCCCTCAAACGAAACATAATCTCAGATCTACAAAAATCCTTCTCCAGCGCCGCCACTGCAATTTTTCCTCTCCTCAGATTTCTTTACTCTGCCGCAACTCCACGGCAATAGCCGAGCTTCCGCGGCTTTTCTGACGATTCCTGAGCAGCGCCAATTTCTGATCCAGTCGATCTCCAGCGTTTTTCTCCGATCTGGTGCTACATCTCATCAAATTTTTCTGTACCCACTGCAGAGATCAAATTTCTTCCCCCCACGAATTCCGGGGGCAGTTCGAATTCCAAATCTTTCCTTTTTATTGCTTTTTGATCTTGATTCATATCATGGCACCATCTATTTTTATTGAGAAAGACTTTGGGCGGATTTTATGTGATGTGAATGGATATGGGCATGTATTTTTAGAGAGAATTAGGGTAAGGAATTGGTATTCGCTAGTGTACGACAACACTGAGACCGATGCATTTTATTGTCCCGAACTAGTGACAATGTTTTACACTCATCTTGACTAAGCATCGATTGATCCACACATGTACCAGTTCACTGTACACATGCCCACAGGAGACCTACTTGTCACGCTTCCTCTTCTTGAGGAAGTCACTACTGTCCCATCCATCACACAACACAGCGAGCCTCTCCCGCTTATAGATTACATGACTGTTATAGGGGCTCGTTGTACTGAGCAGGATCGTGGGCTGAAGGCTAGCACCATGTTTAGAAATGTTCATTGCGTTGGACGTTGGATCCAACGCAATATTTTAGGGCTAGACCACACCTCCACATTCAACAGACCTGTGTTGCAAATTATACATGATTTACTGACTCGTCAACACACAGTTTGTTTGAATAAAGTCATCTTTCACGCACTCATAGCCAATTCCTCACGCACTAGGGGTGCCAAATACTCCCATCCTATCTTGATTACACGTCTATGTAGGACTTTCCTACCCGACGATGTTTTTGATTCATTCGACCGAGTGTTTGTTGCACCCGAGAGACCTACCAGTTCGTATAATAGTTGTTTGCATGCGGTCTGGACACCTACTGTCCAGCCCGAGGATGTACCGGTAGAGTCCTCCTCTGAGGAGAGTTTTGAGGAAGAAGATGAACCTGAGTTTTGGAGGCAGGACCCCCCACATGATACACATGCCTTCATGTCCTCCATCTGGAAGGGCATGAAGAAGATTTTTAGAGGGCAAGTGAGACTGAGGAAAAAGGTAGAGGAGCAATCCTCTAGGTTAGATAACATTGAGGCGACACTAAGGAGATCACAGTCGGCTGGACCTAGCACCACCGCGGGTCCAAAGCGACAGAGGGGGTAGTTTCTTACCTTTTACCTATTTCATGCATTATTTTTTTATCTTGCATACATTGAGGACAATGCATGAGATAGGTATGGGGGGGTATGTACTAACATAGGATTTTTTATTTTTCTTTATAGGCTTTTTTATTTTTTAGGATTTTTATTTTTCTTTTTAGGTCTTCCATTTTCTTTTAGATTTTATTTTTGTTATAGAATTTCCACTTTCTTTTAGATTTTACCTTTTCTTTTAGAAATAAAATTAAAAAAAACTTTTTGAAATAAGAGACAAAGTTTAGATCTATTTTAAGAAAATTAAGATGTATCTTAGGAATTAAGAAAGCCTTAATTATGACATCTTAAACTAGTTGAAATAATAGATCTTGTTTGAAATTATAGGCTAAGTAAGTAAAATTGGTGAGATATTTTTATCTTGATTTTTACCTTAGATAAATATGCACTTTACACTTACACATTTCTTGGAATGGAAACAAAGACCAAAATGCCCAAAAATAAAAAAATATATATATATAAATAAAACATCACCTATTAAGCTGGAGAATTATGCCTCAAGAAGCATGATTATTCACGCCTAACGGTGGTAAAAACCTATTAAGCTGGAGAATTATGCCTCAAGAAGCATGATTATTCACGCCTAACGGTGATAAAAGAATAATCCCTTTGGTTTTGTGACCTTTTTTACTCGAGACCTTAAACCCGAGGGATGTTTTCTCATCTGGTGCCCTAAGACCGTCTGGTTTGGGAGTCATCGGTTAAAGGCTCGTTACAAGGGTGAACTAGAAAGCCTAAACTAAGGAAGAATAAAAAAAAGAAAAGAAATATAAATATATATAAATAAATGGCTTGATGGTTGGAGTTGAAATCCCAGAAATTTTCACTGAACACGGTGTGCATATTATCTAGGTTTTATGAAAGATAAGTATTCAATCCAATTTTGAACTCTTACCTTAATTAAAGATAAGATCTTGCATGGAGACTAAGTTTAAGGAAGAATGATTATAGGTGGACTTATGACCTAAGATCACTTATATTTTTGCAAAAATAGTTCGTAAACTTGTTTCCCTTTTCAAAATGCATTTTCAAAACACTAACATTTGTTTTCTTTCTTTATGGATTTTGTGGGTGTAATCCGCTGAAAACCCTCAGGAGACAACACTCCTCCTCTAGGGTAACCTAGAGGTTTAACGGCTTGTTGCACACGCTCAGTGCAATCGCGTCACCTGCGAAAGTGGTGTAATAAAATTGGTAGTATAGATTTTCTTTTCTTTGTTTTGCTCGGGACGAGCAAAAGAATAAGTGTGGGGGTGTGATTAGTACACAAATGTGCATATTTTACCATATCATTCCCATGCATTTTAGCAAATAAATATATGATTTTTACTCATCTTCTCTATATATTTGCAGGTCCACACTCAAATGAGAGAAAGCCGAATAATCACTTTAATTAGCAATAATTAAAGGGATTAAATCCAAGATCAAGATAAAGCCCAAGATTTGAAATTAGAATCCAGAGAGATCTGCGCGCCAACTGAAGATTCCAGAAGGCCACGTGGATAACAACCTCGTAACAGAACTGTACCAGAAAGATCCGATTCAACGGCCCAGATTGAGCCGCAGAATCCGGGATTTTGCCGCGCGCTCGCGGCAGTTTGGAGGTTGTTGAGATCCGGATTTTGCGCCAACAGAAAGGGTTCTTGAAGCTTCTCTCTCAGCCTATAAATATCTGCACCTGACCTGCGAGAAAAGACTGAATGGAGAAGAGAGGAGAAATTGTTAGTTGTTGTAATTTTCATAGGTTTTTCTCTAGGTTTTTAGTTCTTTAGTCCCTCTTCTTCTTCCTAGAAATCATTGCAAGAGAGAGTTGTAAGAGAGAGAGAGCTTGTACATCAAGGAGTGACAACTTGAAGCAATGCAAGGATTCATCCATTCTCTTCATCTCTACTTGAGCTTGGTTCTAGTTTAATTACTTTCTTTACTTTCTTGCAATTTACTTCATGCTTTGCTTTTCTTCATTAATGGCTTGTAGCTAATTTTTCTACCATGTACTAGCTAACCACTAGCCTTGCCATCTTCACTAACTCATGGGTGATTGCTTTAGTTCATCTTGCAAGTTGGATGGTCTTCTCTTCTCCGATGGGTTAAACCACCTTTCATCTACATGAGAAAGTAATTAGATCAACACGCAAGACAAATCCATGCCGATGAAATCAACATGAGGCACGCCTTCACTATCACGGAGTTTAGTAAGTGTTGGTAAGATAGTAAGGTAAGCTAGTCATGGTTTGCTTCTTCAAGTTTACTTTCTTTTTAGTTGTTAGTCCAAATCCAATCTTCTTTGATTTCTTTTTCCACTTTCCATCATGAACATAGTCATCCATTCTTTATTTTCTTTTTCATGATGTTTTTATTCTTTTAAGCAAAGAAGACACTTCGTTTACTTTCTTTACTAGGACCGTAACGCTTCTATCGCTAGCTCTCCCTGAGAATCGACTCGGTATAACCCTATGTTATAACGGAGATAGGAAAGGGTACATCGAATACATTTTTATACTCCACAATACGACACGGCGATCGGTCGCTCGATGACCGGAGGAGGAGAAGGACCCTCCGCTGCAGAAGTTGCCACTTCTTTCCCCGCTCGTTTTGGGCGCCATTGAAGAACTATGGAAGTTCTTGAATTCTTGAAGAAGAAAAGAGGAAAAAGAAGAGTCAAAAGTTCTTTGAAGGAAGAGATCTGCTCTTTCTCAGCCCGATCGGGCTTTTATAGGCCAATCAGCGCCTGAAACGACGCTCGTAAACAGTACAGGCTGTCATTTCAAATTAATTTGAAACGCCGCCTAAAGCGCCTTCCGAGAAGAGAAGCGCTGCTTCAGTTACTAAGGGTTAACCTCGCCATGAGTCGAATGCGGACTTCGCACAAGTTCATCAAGAACTTCGACAAAAGGTTGCCTTAGCCCACTAAGGGCATAGTTCGCCGATATGCCAGCATCGTGCGAAGCTCATTCAAAAAGGACCCTGTCCTTAACTCTGCACAAAGTTTAACCCCGCTATGGCCAAATTCTCAATGAAGGCAGGCAAAAATCAGATGAGCAGAAAATGAACTTTCATTGATTTAAAAGGAAAGGTACATTGATACTACATCAAAGTTGTATCATTTGCTCAAGAGACATACAAGTGATTTTATCGGCTTCCAAGCCAGACCAACTGGACACGAAAGGCCTTCCTCCTGCACAAGGCCATAACCAGTTGTGCCACGAGGACAAGGCCATAATTTTCCACATAATGGCAGATTTTGCCACCAGGAAGCTGGATCACCTTTGATGAAAATTGGCAATGAACTTATCGTCGCCAACACGATAGATCACCTATAATGGGAATTGGCAGTGATGTCAGTGATCTCACAGGTGTGACGTCTGCTTTCCCGAAGTGGATCATCTCAGATAAGCGGCCACCAGCGTCACCTCAGAACGAATCATCTCGGATAAAAGGCTGCCAACAGCTTCTGGGACACACATCAGCTGCCCCGGTTTGTTCCTCCTGCTTAAAAGTAAAGCTTCAACCGGGGAAGCATAAGGCAACTTTTCGGTCTCTTTCATCAAGACACAAGATCGGCGAACATAGCTCACTGCAATGCAAAATTGGAGCAGATTAGCAGTTAAACACAGAAGACACTGCAAAAGCGCTAAAGCCGAATCCTTTGGGGCGAAGCGATCCAATTTCAGTTAAAGCAGAGGATAAGCCTCGCTTGCACAGAGTGATGGGCTAGCTCAGCAAACGCCAAGTCCTAGCCTCGCCTATATGGCTAAGCCAGACTGATCCTGGGGGACACAGTCTTAGTCTCACCTATATGGCAAGACTGGCTCAACCTTGAAGATACCAGGTCCCAAGTTCTGCCTATGTAGCGGACCTTAAATACAATGATCTTTCTGCGATCAAGTCAGAATGATAGCTTCATTGGGGAAGCTATGTCAAAATCTTTCTCTGCAGACCAGTCAATTGCAAGATGAAGAGTAAGGGAAACTAATCCTTGAAGCAACTGCTAAAGCTGAATTAAGGGAGATGAATTCCCTAAAATCGGTGAAGTCGTTGAATGATCAAGACTTACCGGTCCTTGGCCGGGTAATAACCAGAGTGGGCATCCCCACTAATTAAGAGATCTGAGTATCTCTCTCAACCAAGAGAAGAGAAGAAGAGCAGACCACTTCTCTTCAGAGGACCTCAAGTGTCCTATTTATAGGCCTCATGGCCTGAGCGCTGCCGCCTCAAGCGTGAAAGCACGAGCGCATTTAAGGCATTTATTGTGCCTTGAGAAAAGGGACGGTTTCCCTTGGAACCGTGCAAAGGAATAAACGTCTTCCTCATAAAGGCACTCATGGCGCCTTGAAGAAAGGAATATCCTCCTTGGAAACGCGCGAGGAAAGAATATCTCCCTCGATCGGTGCGAGAGAAGAAGTAATCCTTCTTGTAACCAGCCCACGGCAGTTGGCCTCGGAAAAAGCAACAGATGTTCCAGAGCGAACCTACCTAGCCGCGAAACTAACCAGACGCGAGTCTACATGATTCCTCGGCGAATCTACATCCCATAGCAGGATTCAAAGCGAAGCTGAACTCAACCATCATGGCGACGTTCATACTCCACACACCACCGATCAAAGCAGTTCAAAGTATTTCGAAGTCTGAGCTATTGTAGACTTTCGAAAACTTTGAAGGGGGGTCTTGTTGACACTTAAAAAAAGACAAGATTCTATGGTCCGAACAATGTCTAAACTTGTTGACATTAACAAAAGACAAGTGACAGACGAGCTGAAGACCAGTTTTCACCCATCTCCGAGGGACTAGGAAGCAACTTGGACTCCACTGATCCAGCAAGCAGACAGTGAACCCGGATTGTTTCTAAATAGACCTCAGCAGGTCTAAAATGCTAGCACTTAGCATTACATGAGCCCAAAGGGATAGCCTCGCCTGAGAGGCTAATATCACTCGACTTCGCCTCGAAGCCATCCAAGCCTCGCCAGGAAGCTAACTCGCAACTTCGCCAGGAAGACTTCCAGCTCCGCCAAAGGGTTTCTTTCGGACTTCGCCAGAAGCAGCCTCTAGCTCCGCTACGAGCTCAATGCAGGCAGCTCCGCCATTGGTCTGCTATGGTCAACCTTTGACCAATCAAATCTCCAGATGAGATCAGATCTAATCAGATCAAATCCAATCAAGATCAAATCAGAGATCTAATTTGGCAGTTGATTACCACAATCTCTTGACTCTCCTAAAACGAGTAAGAAGATCAGGGAAAATCCTTCAACGATATGGAAAGGATCAAGAAGATCAACCGACCTGCCATCCTAGCTTCGTAGAAGCTGATCTTAGCCTCGCAGCAAGGCTACTTTCCGGATTTAAACAGATTCGATTCAATCTGTTTCTATATTTTCAAGGGATGATTATACCCTTGCTCTCCCTATAAATAGCCCACCAGGGGCACAAGGAAAGAAAGAGAGCAGGTAGAAGGCCGGATTTTCTGAGAAGACTCCACAAGCAGAGACTTCTTCAAAAAGCACCGTGTGCTCTCGAATTCAGAGATCTTTTAGAGAATTGCTTTCTCTATCCAGGGTGTTGATACCCTAACGTCGTCCTTCCTCTCAAGGAATCTCCGGAACCAGGGCGAGAAGGAATTCCTAATTGAAGGCGATTTTGAGAAGCAACAAGAGGGTTCTACCAACATTCTATTCTCTGATTTCCGAACCAGGCGAGAAGGGAATCTCATCGCTCGCATCGTCAAAGGGACAAAGTGATCGCGCGCTGACCAGACTCCTATCGGCACATTCTCCAGAATCTCTGAGGAGATCTGCTTGTAATCTTTTTAAGAATACTTGTAATTTAGCTCCTCAAACTCTTTTTATTGTAAGTTTTCCCTTTGCAAAATATATGGAAAACAAGTAATTCGAGGCTGTTATTGGAAACCAACGGGGGTATCAACGAACAATGTTTACAGTGGGTCCCGTGCATACCCGGGACCACGGCCCAGGATTGTTCCGTTGCTGGAGGACGGAACCTGCCGCAAGGCGTACAGGAGGGTCTTATAGAATGCCCTTATCAAGATGGTACCAAGAAGGAGGGAGCCAGCGCTCCCCTCGGTCGCCTGGAGGCCCTCAGGTCAAACCGGAAATGTAGTTGCACAACATACTAAAACCACTATAAACACGAACATATATTGATAGCCGCAAGTTTTCCCGACCCGATTCAAGTGGTTTCTTTTATGATTTATTGTGTAATTATCAATTTACCGAAAAGTAAGCGCATGACAAGATCAGGAGTTCAAGAGTACAAGAGTATTATAATTTCAAGTCACAGGATTCCCGTAAATATGATAATCGCAAGCTAAGTATCAATATGCCATAACGAGGCGAGTATCAAGTAGTAGCATAACAGGTGCCATGAGACATATGCCTGAGATGTGATATTAGCCAAGCGACAAGTGATAGCCTGATACATGCAAATGTGCAAAAAAATAATATAATATTGGTCAACATGACGAAGTAGGAAAATCCGAAGGAAAGCGAGAACACTCGCCTAAAACTTTAAGAAATACACCGGGAAATCCCAAGCTCCGGAGTCCAAGTAACCAACGCATTCAATAACCAATATTATATATAAAAAATAGAGGAGGAGAAGGATGAATCAGAAAAAGTGAGAATGAAGACGCAGGGGTCGCAGACGCGGGGATTGCGTCGCGTTGATGCCACAAACGCGGGGTCTGAGACCCGCGTTTTATAATACAGGAAAAACGCAGACGCGAGTATGTGCTCCGCGTCGCGGAAGATCGCGTTAAAGACGTGCTTGGACGCGGGAGTAAGCTTCGCGTCTAGTAATAAAATATGAGAGAAAGAGGGATATCGAAATGTGAAAAATGCAAGAAAGGAGGGGATAGAGACGCAATGATGGGAGAGGGAGAGACACAGGTTTAGGGAAAATTATCAAGGAAAGGAAAAGAAAAAAGGAAGGAAAGGAAATAAGAAGGAAAGAAAGAAAAAACAAAGGAAAAAAGAAGGAAGAGAAAGGGAGGTAGGCCGACGTGGCTTGGCCCGTGGTCGCCGGCGACGGCCGGAGTTGGCCGGAGTTGGCCGGAGTGGGTGGACAAGGCCCCAAAAGAGAGGGTTGATAGTGGTGCAAGTGTAGTTCAATTTGTAAAAATGGGATTTGCAAAAGGAGTTTCGGAAAGCGAAGCTATAGGTCATTAGAAAGAGCTCTCGAGGAGAGGAAGATGGCGCCGTCGTTGGTAGCTAAGGTGGTGTAGATGGTGGTGGGAATGGTGGAGAAGGTGGTGGTGAGAATGGTTGTTTGGTGGAAAAGAAGAGGAAGAAGATGATGATGTAGATGATATTATGGTTGTAGTTGTTGTTGGAATGGAGAATGAAATGGAGGAGAAAAGGTGGAAGAGTTGGTGGAGTTAATGGTGGTGAAAAAAATGGAGGAAAATGGGTTGTGATGGCCGGCCAAGGAACTTGGGCTGCTGGTTTCGTTCTCAGGAAAGAGAAGGAAAGGAAAAAGGATGAAAGGAAGAGAAGGAAAAAAAGGGGGGTTATATAAAGGAGGGAAAAACTATTATAATATTCCCATTCCATTGAATGAATCATGCTTTCATTCAAAAGTTGCGTCCCCTCCAAAAAAAGCTGCGTCCCATGCAAGAGACTTGCGTCCAGCAGTCTAGACGCAGTAAAAAAACCTGCGTCCAAGAAAATGAAAGTTGCGTTGGTAGAATAGGACAAAAAGCATGGGTGTCTTGATCTGAGTGTCTTTGAAGAACAAAGCATTAAATGCGGAATGGAGAGAGTCTCCGCATTAATTGTTGAATCCAGAGTTCGTGGGTCTCGCGTCAGGCAAGGAGAGAGAAAAGGTAAAATATCCGGATATATTCCGGTATCTGGGAAAACACCGGAAACTCAGGAAAAGCCCGAAAATGAAGTATCTCGAAAAGCTTCTCAAAAATTCTAAAAAATAATATATTTTATTTAAAGATTTTGGTGAAATCAATTTTCTGAAATTCAATCTCATCTTCAAGATAAAAATCCTGAAGTCAACCGTTGACACCGTTGTGCACCGGGTCGGCCGGATTTTGATAAAATCTGAAAAATCAGAAAAAAATGCCTGAAAGAAGAAAATATAATTTTAAGAAGAAATATGAAAGCGAAATTTAGAAATTTGATTGCAATTGTAAACTAAAATTCCTGGAATCAACCAGTAATACTGGCCGACACCAAATCCAGGGGGAATTTTGATAAATTTTAAAAATTCTCAAAAAATTCATTTAGATAGAAAACATTATTTAAGAAATAATGTGAAAGCCATTTTAGATTTTCAACTCCATTTGTGAATTAAAAATCCGAAAGTCGGTCAGCGACATTGGTCGCACGGTTTTGAAGATTTACAATTTAATTCTGAAAAATTCCAGAAAATCATGAAAAATCTAAAATATTAAAAAATAATATTTGAAACTAAAATCGGTCAAATCTGAATACCAAAAAGGTAAAACCATGCAGTACTGCTATATGAGTAAGAAAATAAATAAATAAATAAAAAAATATACACTCAAAAAAAATCAGGACACATAGCTGTGTACGTATACTGAGGATGGGGTGTTACAATCCATCCACCTTATCAAAAATTTCGTCCTCAAAATTTCGATAATGGGGATGTGAAGGCAGAAAAGAATAGGGGTAAGGAATTTTACCAACTAAGATGTAAAGAGTTGGGGGTAACGTTCACGAATAATATCCTCTCGTTCCCACGTAGCTTCTCCTGGGGTATGCCTATTCCAAGAAACCAATACCAATGGTATTGCCCGATTTTTCAATGTTTGACACTTCTGTCCAGAATGGCCATCGGCTGCTCCTTGTAGGAAAATCTGGTTGTAGTTCTAATTCTGAGTGATCTAGAATGTGACTTTCATCCTTGACATACTTCCTCAACTGTGATATATGGAATACATTATGTACTCCTTCTAAAGATGGTGGCAATACCAATCGGTAAGCCACATCTCCTACACGATCCAAAATTTCAAATGGGCCGATATATCTCGGACTAAGTTTTCCGCGAGTACCGAATCAGATTACCCCTTTGGTTGGTGATATCTTAAAAAATACATGATCACCTGTTCTGAATTCCAACGGTCTTCTATTAGTGTCTGCCAAACTCTTCTGTCGGCTCTGTGCTGCCCGAAGATGATCTCTGATAATTCTGACTTTATCTGTTGTCTGAACTAGAATATCTGGTCCCATAAGTCTTCTTTCGCCGACTTCTTCCCAACATATTGGCAACCTGCATTTTCTGCCATATAATGCTTCAAATGGAGCCATCTGATATTGGCCTGATAGCTGTTATTATAAGAGAATCTACAGATGAATATAGTCTTCCCATAACCCTTTAAATTCTACCATACAGGCTCGTAACATGTCTTCAAGGATTTGGATAGTTCGTCAGATTGTCCATCTGTCTGGGGATGATATGAGGTACTGAATTTTAGACGAGTTCCTAAATTTTCTTGGAGACTTTCCCAGAAATGTGATCGGAATCTCGTGTCTCTATCTGACACGATGCTAACTGGAATTCCATGGAGACGAACAATTTCTTTCATATATTTATCTACAAGAACTTCTGTCGATTGACCTACTCTGAAAGGTAGAAAGTGAGCTGCTTTTGTGAGGCGATCAACGATTACCCATACTGCATTGTTACCCTTAGGACTGCGGGGTAAAGCTGTAACAAAATCCATAGTGATATGTTCCCACTTCCATTCGGGTATCGGTAATGGTTGTAGAAGTCCAGCTGTTCTCTGATGTTCTACCTTTATTTGCTGACAAACCAAGCATTTTGCCACATACTGGGCTATCTCCCTCTTCATGGCATTCCACCAAAAACTTCTGCTTCAAGTCTTAATACATTTTATTTCCTCCTGGGTGTATGGAATAAGCCGAACTGTGTGCCTCGCCAAAACTTTCTGCCGAACCTCCCCTTGTGGTACACAGATTCTGTTACCAAAATAAAGTGCACCATCCGAATGAATACAAATATCTGTTCTTAATCCAGCTTCTACTTGAGCCCTGAATTCTGTAATCTGGGGTCTCCCTTTTGGGCTTCCTTAATTTCACTTATCAGGGTTGGTTGAATCTGGAAGGTCATTAGTTGACCTGACTCATCGGCTCCTTGTATTAGCATTAAGTCCAACTTTATGATTTCCCGAAACAATTCCTTTTGTTGAGTGAGTTGTAATAATACTCTGTCCTCTGGTCTCCTGCTCAATGCATCTGGGACTGTGTTGTCCTTACCAGGATGGTACTGTAAGTCTATGTCATAGTCGGCCATCAATTCAAGCCACCGCCTTTGCCTCATGTTTAATTCTTTCTGTGTGAAGATATACTTAAGACTCTTATGATCAGTATAGATCAATACTTTGTCTCCCAGAAGGTAGTGTCTCCAGATCTTCAATGCAAATATTACCGTCGCCAGTTCTAAGTCATGGGTTGGGTAATTTCTCTCATGTGGTTTCAATTGCCTAGATGCATAAGCTATGACATGACCATGCTGCATTAATACACATCCTAGGCCTTTTCCGGATGCATCACTATATATAACCATCCCTCTTGTTCCTGAGGGAGTCTTCAAGATTGGAGCTGAAATTAGTCTTTCCTTTAATGTTCAAATGCTGTAGTGCATTCCTCAGACCATTGATACCTTTCCCCTTTTCTGGTGAGCTTTGTTAATGGGGTTGCGATTTTGGAAAAGTCTTGGACAAATCTCCTGTAATATCCAGCTAATCCAATAAAGCTTTTAATTTCTGTTACTGTCCTTGGGATTGGCCAATCTTTGACTGCCTGAATTTTGCTAGGGTCAACTGAAATTCCTTCTTCTGAAACTATATGACCCAAGAAAGCTATACGGTCTAACCAGAACTCACACTTGCTTTGCTTAGCATAAAGTTGTTCCTGTTGGAGAGTCCGTAGCACTATTCTCAAGTGTTCTGCATGCTCTCTGTCGTTCTTAGAATATATTAAGATATCATCAATGAAACACCACGACAAACTGGTCCAAATATGGCGAGAAAACTCGGTTCATCAAATCCATAAAGATAGCTGGGGCATTTGTCACTCCGAAGGGCATGACCAGAAATTCGTAATGACCATAACGAGTTCGGAATGCTGTCTTTGGAATATCTTCTTTCTTCACTTTCATTTAATGATAACCTGATTGTAAATCCAATTTTGAAAACACTCGGGCTCCATGAAGTTGATCAAAAAGATCATCAATTCTTGGTAAGGGATACTTATTCTTGATGGTAACTTTGTTTAATTCTCTGTAGTCTATACACAACCGCCTTACCACCATCTTTCTTGTTGGCAATAGTACCGGAGCTCCCCATGGTGAAGTACTCGGTCTAATCAATCCCTTATTAGAATATTCTTGTAACTGCCTCTTTAGAACTTCTAACTCAGTGGGTGCCATTATGTATGGGGCTTTAGATATTGGGACTGTGCCCGGAATGATATCAATGGAGAACTCAATTACCCTGTCAGGTGGAAGCCCTGAGATCTCTTTAAATACTTCTGGAAACTCATTCCAAACTGGTACTCCCTTTTCCTGGATTTCAACAGTAGTCATCTGTGTTTTTCCCTTGGCAGGTTTATGTTCTCCTTCAAATTGGAACTCAGGCTGAAGTGGTATTTTGAAAATAACCTTCTTGTTTCGACAATCAATAACCGCATGGTATTTGCTGAGCCAAGTCATGCCTAAGATTACGTCGTACCCTTTAGTATCCAGCACGAGCATATCCACTGCTAATGTCCTGTTACACAGTTTCACCGGACAATCTATACAAATTCTATTGGAGATGACTACCCCATTACTGGTACTAATCTCCCACTGGTGGTCTAAATTTTAACAGGTATAGAGTGCAAGGCAGTGAAACTATCTGATATGTAACAATGAGAAGCGCCAGAATCAAAGAGGGCTAAAACAGGTTTAGAGTGCACCATAATCTTACCTGTTACCACCTCTCCAGAAGTTTGGGCCTCTTCCGCTGTCAAGTTGTAGGCCCGTCCTCTTCCACGACCTGTAGTTGTTCTTCCTCCCCTTGGAGCTGGGCGAAAAAACCGTTGTTGTGGAGGGAGAGGGGCCCTTCCGACCATCGGCCCTGGGTTTCTCTGTCCAATGGCTACTGGAGGTGCCGGTAAGGTTCGGTTCATCATCCCAGTTCTTTTATGGGGACAGCCTTCTATTGTGTGATCACCAGATCCACATGCCAGGCATAACCCATTAGCCCTGCGACAATCCTTTTGCAAGTGACTTGGCCTCTGGCAATAATTACAAACAGGAATTATTTGAGTTGTCTGAGGAGGGCTGGTCGAAATGATCGTCTAATCATCGGGACTTTTGCAGCTCTGACTGGACCTCCTCCGCCTAATTGCTGGAATAGCTCTTCATGGCCTGTTTCCTCCTCTGGTCAAGATTCTTTTTCTTCAGTCATCGCTCCACCTCTCGAGCTATAGTGAGGACCTGAGAATATGTTTTCAGCTGTTGGGGAATCAAAAGGACTTGAATATGCATTTGTAAGCTCTGCTGAAATCTGCTCGCCCGTTTCTCTTCGTCAGTTACCATATATGGAGCAAAACGACTCAGCCTTAAGAACTCAGCAGCATATTCATCAACAGATCGATTCCATTGTTGAAGTCGGATGAATTGCTCTTCCATCTCCTTCTGAGCTGTGGTAGGGAAGAATCTATCATAAAAGCTCTTAGAGAACTGGTCCCAAGTGATGGGTTTATCCAGTCTTGCTTCTTCAGCTAGCCACCAGTTTCTAGCCACATCTTTTAGTTGGATCTTGGCGACCTCCACCTGATCTTCCTCTGGAACCCGTGCTGCCTTCAAGAGATCTGTGGTGTCAATTAGCCATTGCTCGGCATCTAGCGGTCTCTCTCCCCCTGTAAATATTGCCGGCTGCAACCGCCTGAAGTCTGACACGTTGCCCGGGCTTCGTCTTGAGGAGCTGTTATCAAGCCTTGCCGAAGGAGTTCGGTCTGCCTTTTGATTCTCCACCATATTTTGGATAACTCTTAGAATATCAGCATTTTCCCCTGCGGGCCCGTCCTGTGGCTGCCCGGAGTTGTTACGTCCTGACCTTCTATCCATATCTATGTTGGTAAATGATGTCTGGAAAGAGGAGTGAAAGCAAAAGATAGATGGACTTTAGGAATCAAGGGAAGGAATATCAAGAAGGAATGGATAACTTTGTATATTGTACTTGAAATGTATAACCGAAACTCATGTATTCCAACTGCAAATCAAGATCCCATTAATTTGCAATTTAGTTGTACTGTAGGTGTGAGAGCCTGGGCTCTGATACCAACCTGTAACGCCCCGATCCGGCAGGACGGGGACGCTACTGCGACGTATATACGCAGGTCAGAGATACCCTCACGTATATACGCTAAGCATCAGTATAAACAAGAAAAAGAGTACAGAAGCACGTGGCAATATACATTCCAACATAAGAATTACAAAGTTATCACTGAGCGTGATATATTGGTACATGTACATTATATCACAGCCAGGTACAAAAGTAAGAATTACAACTTGTATAGCAAAAAGGTGCTCACGGGAGAAGAAGATCCCGAGCTAGCAGGAAGGTTCAGGTACAGAAGGAGCTAGGACAAGTCAGCCTGCTCCGAGAAATAAGCTTGATCTTCAGTGGAGGGCTCCGCTTCAGTCCAGGCTTCAGAACCTGAACATGCATGTCCAGGGGAGTCAGAAACTCCTAACAAATAGACAGGTGAATGCCAAGTGTCGTGTAAAGATAGGTACATGTGTGGATGTGATCAAAATAGTATTAAGCATCAAGAACTGTGTCGAGAGTGCACGTCTACAGTAAGCAAGAAATGGAGGCATAAAATGAAAGTGATAAGGGCTGAATAAATCTATTGCTGCCATTTTCATTATTTATACTTATTACTCGTTCTACCCGTATGTCTAGGTATGTGTAATAGCGTCCCAGCACACATACATCCACATATGAGTAATTCGAGGCTGTTATTGGAAACCAACGGGGGTATCAATGAACAATGTTTACAGTGGGTCCGTGCATACCGGGACCACGGCCCAGGATTGTTCCGTTGCTGGAGGACGGAACCTGCCGCAAGGCGTACAGGAGGGTCTTATAGAATGCCCTTATCAAGATGGTACCAAGAAGAAGGGAGTCAGCGCTCCCCTCGGTCGCCTGGAGGCCCTCAGGTCAAACCGGAAATGTAGTTGCACAACATACCTAAAACCACTGTAAACACGAACATATATTGATAGCCGCAAGTTTCCCCCGACCCGATTCAAGTGGTTCTTTTTATGATTTATTGTGTAATTATCAATTTACGGGAAAGCAAGCGCATGACAAGATCAGGAGTTCAAGAGTATTATAATTTCAAGTCACAGGATTCCCGTAAATATGATAATCGCAAGCTAAGTATCAATATGCCATAACGAGGCGAGTATCAAGTAGTAGCATAACAGGTGCCATGAGACATATGCCTGAGATGTGATATTAGCCAAGCGACAAGTGATAGCTGATACATGCAAGTGTGCAAAAAAAATAATATAATATTGGTCAACATGACGAAGCAGGAAAATCCGAAGGAAAGCGAGAACACTCGCCTAAAACTTTAAGAAATACACCGGGAAATCCCAAGCTCCGGAGTCCAAGTAACCAACGCGTTCAATAACCAATATTATATATAAAAATAGAGGAGGAGAAGGATGAATCAGAAAAAGTGAGAATGAAGACGCAGGGGTCGCAGACGCGGGGATTGCGCCGCGTTAATGTCACAAACGCGGGGTCTGAGACCCGCGTTTTATAATACAGGAAAACGCAGACGCGAGTATGT
>JAVJIF010019606.1:0-71701 GCA_038442645.1 Agave tequilana | reverse complement strand
AATGAAGCAAAACCTTCCCTAGAGCTAAATGCCTTACCTGAACACCTCAAGTACGCCTACCTGGGCGGAAAAGACACCTGCCAGTCATCATAGCATCCCACCTGACTGAGCAACAAGAGGACAGCTTAATGTCTATCTGAAAAGACATAGGGAAGCCAATGGATGGACGATGAAGGACATCAAAGGAATAAGTCTAGCCATAGTGCAAACATAGAATCCATTTGACCGATGAAGCAAACCCCCAGGAGGGACCCTCAATGCAGGCTGAACCCACTCATGCAACAGGCAGTAAAGCGGAAATTTTGAAACAATTAGATAATGGGATCATTCATCCCATTTTGATAGCCAATGGGTTAGCCCTGTTCATGCGGTCCCAAAAAAATCTAGTTTTACGGCGGTTGAAATGAGCAAAAAGAGTTGGTGCAGACAAGACTGCCCACCAAGGTCGTGTCTATATCGACTATAGAAAGTTGAATGCAGCCACTCGTAAAGACCATTTCCCGCTACTTTCATCAACCAAATGCTTTGAGCGTTTTGCTGGACATGAGTGCTACTGCTTCCTAGATGGGTACTCGGGATACAACCAAATCCCCATTGCTGCAGAAGACCAGGAAAAGACCACGTTCACCTGCCCGTTCGGAACCTTTGCTTATCGGCGCATGCCTTTTGGATTGTGCAATGCTCCAGCAACATTTCAACGGTGCATGCTCAATTTGTTCTCCGACATGGTAGAACGTTTTCTTGAGATTTCATGGATGACTTCTCCATCTACGGAGAGATTCATTTGATCAGTGTCTTCATCACTTAGAGTTAGTGCTGCAAAGATGCAAGGAGAAGAACCTAACTCTAAACTGGGAGAAATGTCACTCATGGTGAGACAAGGGATTGTCTTAGGCCATGAGATTTCTAGGAGAGGCATTGAAGTGGATAAGGCTAAAGTAGAAATGATTGCTAAGCTTTCACCACCCAAAAGCATCAAGGATATTAGATCCTTTCTAAGGCATGCTGGGTTCTACCGACGACTTATTAAGGATTTTAGCAAAATCGCTAGGCCCTTAACCAACCTGTTCGCTAAGGACGTGCCCTTTGATTTTAACGATGAATGTTTCAAGTCATGGGGAAGCTTAAGCAAGAACTTATTTCTGCGCCTATTATTTCTGCTCCTAATTGGGCCCAACCGTTTGAAATCATGTGCGCGCCTCTGATTTTGCTATTGGCGTTGTTCTAGGACAGCGCATCGACAATAGGCAGCGCATGATTTATTACTCAAGTAGGACCTTGAATGACGCCTAACAGAATTATACAACGACCGTGAAGGAATTCTTGGCCGTGTCTTTGCGTTAGAAAAGTTCCGGCCATACTTGTTAGGCTCGAAGACGTTGATTTTCACAGATCACTCAGCATTGAAATACCTCATGACCAAGAAGGAAGCTAAGGCCCGATTGACTCGGTGGATCCTTTTGCTTCAAGAATTTGACTTGGAAATTTGGATAAACAAGGTATAGAAAATATGGTCGCTGATCATCTATCACGAATTCCGAACGCACCTCTCATACAAGCTCCGATCAACGAGGATTTCCCAGACGAGCACATCCTAGCCATTTTCAAGGAACCCTGGTATGCGGACATCGTCAATTACCTGGCCACTGGACAATTACCCGCTGACTGGACAAAGCAAGACCAGTGTCGTTTCTTTGCCTGAGTACGGTACTTCTTCTGAGAAGAGACGTATCTTTTTAAGTATTATCCCGACTAGATTATTTGAAGATGCATACCAGAGGAAGAAAAGAGGAGTGTGCTAAGCTTTTGCCAAGAACTTGCATGCGGAGGACACTTCGGTCCCCGCAAGACTGCAGAGAAAGTTTTACAAAGTGGGTTTTACTGGCCCACTTTATTCAAAGACTCATACCATCTTTGCAAGTCATGTGCAAATTGTCAGAAGATCGGAAAAATTTCTAGAAGAGACATGATGCCCCTGACCCCGATCCTTGAAGTTGAAATTTTTGATGTTTGGGTATCGACTTCATGGGGGCAATTCCCTAATTCCTTCGGCAACCAGTTCATTTTGGTTGCTGTAGATTATGTCTCTAAATGGGTAGAAGCTGTGCCAACTAAGACGAATGACAACAAAGTGGTTGTCAAATTTCTCAGAGAGAACATCTTCTCTCGATTTGACACCCCTAGAGCGATAATTAGTGATAATGGATCGCATTTCTGCAACAGAGTGTTTGAAGCTCTGATGCGGAAATATTTCATCAATCACAAGTTGTCTACTCCGTATCATCCCCAGACAAATGGGCAGGTCGAAGTCACCAGTCGACAGATCAAGCTTATTCTGAAAAAGACTGTCGGACAAAACCGAAAGGATTGATCGGTCAAACTCAATGATGCATTGTGGGCTTACCGCACTGCTTTTAAGACAGTTCTGGGGATGTCTCCGTATAGAATCATATTTAGAAAAGCCTGTCATCTGCCAGTCGAATTAGAACATCGTGCCCTATGGACCATTAAGCAACTCAATTTTGATCTGACCAAGGCCGGTGAGCTAAGGAGACTAGAGATTTCAGAATTAGAGGAGATACGGAATGAAGCCTATGAGAATGCTCGGATCACCAAAAGCAGGACTAAACTTTTTCATGACCAGATCATAACCCGAAAAAACTTTACCCCGGGAGACAAGGTTCTGCTGTACAACTGAAGGCTTCATATTTTCGCGGGAAAGCTGAAGAGTCGTTGGTCTGGACCGTTCATGGTGCGCACTGTTTTCCCACACGGTGCTGTGACTATTGTAGACCCTAAGACCAACACGGAATTCAAAGTGAATGGGTAAAGATTGAAGCCCTTTTTGACCACTGAGCCTACATCACAGGCTGATAATGTGCTGACTCTTTTTGCCCCGTCATACACCTAACCACAGCTATCCACACCGCAACTAAACAAAAAAATAAAAATAAAATAATAATAATAATACACTGATTGTTTATATGCTTACCCCTTCTTTTTGTTTTGCCATTTCTTTCGCCTATTCGCACTTGGCCGGCCTGAGTCAACGAGGGCGGTAACATCCTTTCTTCACCCTCTTTATTGCATTTGCATTTACATGTAATTCATTAAGGACAATGCATTAGATAGGTGTGGGGGGGTTCTAACACTTTCACTTTTTCTTTTTATTATTAAAAAAAAATTTGAACGAAAAATGAATTTTTATACTCTTTATAAAAATACCAAAAGATTGTAAGAATTAAGGGAACCTGATTAATGAATCTTTATTTTTGCCTAAATAAACAAGAAATATTGGTTTAACTAAGAATTAGGAGGGATAAGAAAAATAACTCATATCTTTTGTTTAGCCTTAGAAGAATATGCATAACTTACACACACATGCTTGGGATTTAGAGACACAACTCTAAAAAAAAAGAAAAAAAGGCTGGATAATTGTGCCTCAAGAAGCATAATTACTTACGCTAAAAAAAACTTTTTAACAAATAAATAAATCTTGATTTCGTGGCCTACTCCACTTGCATATTTGACCTAAGGGGTGTTTTTTTCACCTGGTGCCCTAAGACTATCTGGTTTGGGAGTCATCGGTTTGGTATGTGTTACATGAGTGAAGTAGAAACCCCGATGAAACCAGGAATAATAATATATTAATAAAATTAAATGATATTCAAAGTTGAGTTGAAAAATCCCAAGCACATCATACTTACACATTATGCATATCTATCTAAAGCAAAATAACAGAATGAGTTAGAAGTACAAGATCCTTTCTAAATTTAAAGAAAAACCATAGTTTCTTCTTTTATGAAGGCTAAAGTATAAGAGGACTTATGAGGGTTAAACCTAATTCTTAGATCATTCGGTCATTTTTACATAGATGATTGAAAGTTCTTTTTCATGACAGAATTTTTGCTAACAACTGACTACTTTTCTTTACTTACTGGATTTTGTAGGTGCAATTCGCTGAAAACCCTCAGGAGAAAACACTCCTCCTCTAGGGGAAACCTAGAGGTTTAAAGGCTTGTTGCACATGCTCAGTGCAATCGCGTCACCTGCGAAAGTGGTGTAATAATGTTCTTATTTTTGTTTTGCTCGGGACGAGCAAAAAGATAAGTGTGAGGTTGTGATTAGTCTCTAATTTCGCATAATTTTCATCACATTCTCATATTTATTTTATGTAAAATTCTGCTAATAAAACCTTACTTGCTTGATCCTAAGTCCATGGTGTGCAAATGAAGAAGAAGACCCTAAATTACTATTTAATGGGTGATTAAAGGCCTACCAAGTAGCCATTGACTTAGGGAGGAGATTTTGTCAGCCCAGGGCATCAAATCACGAATCCAGGAGGTCAAGTGGATAGGGGACAGACTGGGCGACGCGCTGCCCGAAGCCAGGCGCGCGCCGCCCTGGCAGGGCCACGGAAACGTGACCCGCGCGCCTGCGCTTTGAGCCAGGGGTCGTCCCCCTGGCCCCCTTTCCCCCGATGCCTATAAATACCCCCCCAGGGGCTTTAGTTGGGAGATATCCAGAGCATTGTTGTAATCTTGTTTTTAGAATTATAGTTGTTGTTGTTCTTCTTCTAGTTTTAGTTTTAGCCATCAGAGGAAAGAGAGAGTGTGTAAGAGTTGTATTTGAAGGGTGACAAGCTAATACAAGCAACTACTTCTCTTTCTTCTTTCCATTTACATGTACTTTCCATTTGTTTTTACTTTCTTGTTGTAGTGTAACTCCCTCTCTTTACCTCCTTTCTTTTGTTGTTTCTTTTCTCAAGCATGTCTAACTAACTCTTTCATTGCATGGCTAACTAACTACTAACCCACTAATCTCTAACAACTTGATGGATAATCCAAATGAGTCAATAGTATCAAACAAGCCTTGTGCAAACGAGAGTTATGACATCTTAAGACGAGGGTTCTAACTCTAACTTACCTACAAGTATTTACTTTCTTATATTTCATTCTTAATAGGTTTTTGATGATCTATGGGTTGTCTACTTTACTTGTTTTTATAAGTTAGAGATTTTCCTTTTAACTTTGTCGATACCATTAGTGCACTTGTGTCTTCCCTTATTCTCGCCTTCAATTGGATCTTGATAAGAGAATGTTCAAGTTTTTGCCGTGTTAAGCTAAGTTATAGGAAGAACTTTTACTCAATTTTCACGTGAATAGTTCTTATGTATAAGGGGTATGCTTGCCTATATCCATCGTGAGGCTACATCTTCAAGAAGTTAGAGATTACTGGGAGCGATTAGTAGAAAGTTAGCCATGCGCTTTTATAATTAAAAAAAAATCACTTTTACAAATCACCAAATCATTCTAAAACAATTCTTGAAACTAACTTATTTTCATTTTCAAATTCTTTATTTGAAACAAAGACTTTCTCTTTTCTTGAACAAAGAAGCCGCATCAAGCTTTCATTGCTCTCCCTCCTTGTGGATATGACCCGTATAGGCACTTCTCTATTACAGAAGAATCGCAAAAGTAGTAACATCGACCCACACTCTTTTCACTTATTCTTGTAAGCAAGACCAGTGGTCGGTCGA
Organism: Agave tequilana; assembly: GCA_038442645.1. Classification (NCBI taxonomy): domain Eukaryota; kingdom Viridiplantae; phylum Streptophyta; class Magnoliopsida; order Asparagales; family Asparagaceae; genus Agave; species Agave tequilana. Next base: position 66,162 of record JAVJIF010019606.1, on the reverse strand, counting down.
CCGGATCGGTCGACCGATGTGCACGAGACGTGCACAAAGGCCAGCCACAATGGCCGGTCGACCGCGTGGACGACTGACTGAAAGCACCCCACTCTTGGGCGCCGGGCGGTCGACCGATGGCTTGGCCTGGTCGATCGGAGGCACAACGGATAGAAATATGACCGTTGCCGCCGGTCGACCGGGCGGTTGACCAGGCGGCAGTTTTGCCCTTTCCTACTGCCAACGGGCAGATTTTTGGGTGGCTTATAAATAGCCCCCTCTTTGGGCTATTTTATATAAGTTTTTAGAGAGCAATTTTTCCCATTTTTACAAGTGTTTTAGCAGTAAGATTTCAAAGAGTTTTTGGGTTAAAATATTTATCTTTATTTATTTTAAAGGTTTGGAAAAATCAAAGAAAAAGAGAGTCTTTGGGAATTGATTTTGATCTTCATTTATATTTCTATCTAGTGTTTTTCCCAAGAGTTTTTCTTTGTGATTTATTTTCTAAACTCTTTATTTTCTCACACTTGAGCTATCATCTCTATCCTATCTATAGGATCTTATTTTTGGTGAGAAAATTAGTTTGTGGTCTATAGTGATCATCAAGGTTGTTTGTGGTCTTTGAGATCACCGAGTTGTAATCTTTCTTTACTTGTGGCTTTGTGCCTATCCCTCTAAGAGTAGAGAAGGTTGTGCTTTGGGTTTTGAGTTCATCCCTCTAAGTGTAGAGGTGATTGAGGTTAGAGTTTTAGCTTTGTGCCTATCCCTCTAGTGAGAGGTGATTGTTGTTTGGCTTAGTGCCCATCCCTCTAAGTGTAGAGGTGATTGTTGTTGTGCCTAACCTCTTGTGTAGAGGTTATTTGTTGGAGAGATGAGTTGTGTACTCCTAATTTGTATTTGGCAAATTCTCGGTGGAGGTTCCCTGTGTGAGAAGTCCTGTGTGGACGTATAGTGGAAATCCTTCTGTGTGAAGGCGGGGACGTAGAGCTATGGCTCGAACCTCGAAACATATCTTGGTGTTTGCGATTGATCCACTATCTCTAAACTCTCTCTCTCTCTTATACCTTGCATTATTTCATATTATTCATGTCATACATATATGCTTGGTATTATTTGTGTGCACCCATACTTGTGTTGAACCAAGAGAGCTTCATATAGCACCTCAACTCTTATTTAGAGGAATCTAGAGGAGTTAGACCAGAGCCCGTCACCGGGAATTCTGCTACACTCTTTGGTTACACATAGTGTGTTGTATTTAGTTTTTAATTCCGCATCATTTGTCATTAGATAAGCCATACACCTATTCACCCCCCTCTAGGTATATTTTCAATTGGTATCAGAGCCTACGCTCTTGATATTAGGTTTAATCACCTAGGAGTGAGATTTTGGTTAGCTAATCTATATTTGCATTTGCACACATAGTTTATACACTCATGGATTTCTTGACCCCTCCAATGTTTGATGTTTCTAACATCGATATATGAAATCTTAGGATGAGTGCCTATTTAAAAGCCCTAGGTTTGCATGTCTATCTTGTCACTACCAAGAAAAATTATTTTGGTAACGCCAAGTACATAGAGGCTAATGCACAAGCGCTAGATGCACTAAAGCATACACTAAGCAAAAATTATTTATCTATGGTTTCTCATCGTGATTCCGCTTTTGCAGTGTGGAATACTGTTCGAAAGGAGGAATTGAATTGAGTAGAGTTTAGAGTAAACCGTTCATGTTCGTGTACTGATTATCAAATTCTGAATATGTATGAAGATTTATTTTACTCCTTCGAATCACCGTTTGTAGCACAAGCTATAACGGGTCGTATCCGCAAGGAGGACAAGCGATGGAAGCGTTCACGGTTTTTATGTTGAAGTTTTTGTAAAGAAAAATGAAAGTTCTTCTTTGTTTAAAAATTGAAAAACAAAACAAAACAGAAAGAGAGCGAAGAATCTTTGTAGAGATTTTTAAAGAAAAGGAAAACGGAATGAAAGACGGAATGAAAACTGGTGGCGTTGGAAAAAGGGAACGTTTTTAGAAAAGGGTTTTGAAATACGATAGAGAGAAAACCATGACTAACTAACATTCTACACTACTAACTTACTATTCTCGTTGGGTGATTCATGCCTCATGTTGATTCATCGGCAATAGTACATCTTACTTTGTCAAATCGATATGTTGTCCCATATTGAGGATGTGTTCTCATCTAGGCTTGGCTAGGTGGCCTCCTTGGATCATAGGCTCCCTAAATAGATTTTCAATAATGGAACATAGGTAATCACACTTAGGTAAGCTAAACAAGAATGTAAGATTCATTAGTCCATCAAAGCTATAATCAAGCTAGCATGAAATAAGAAACTTATACAATAGTTGTTAGCATACTAAAGTAATTCATCCTCATGTTCCATCAAGGCACTTGTTCAAGAGACAAGGCTTTAAGTGAGGCACACATGAATCATATGGAGGGGATACAAAGCATTCACTAAGAATTAAACATAACTCATCTTCATTGGGGATGAAAAAGACTTGTAAATTGCAAGACTAGAAATAAAAACATCCAATGATTCATATGAGTTAGCAATCACCCAAGAGTTAGTAGTTAGTAGTGTTTGAAGTTAATTAGTCATGTTAGTGAGTTTGCTAGAAAGAAAGAACAAGCAAGAATACATGGTAGAAAATAATTGCAGGAAAGTAAGAACTTGAAGATAAAAGCAATAGAAAAAGAAAAGACCTGAGGAAATGAAGCTTGAGCTCTTGTATTGAGTTGTCACCTTCTTCAGTTACAAAGATCTCTCACCCTCACTCTCTCTTTTCTGGATCTGGATCTAGAAGTAGAAAATGAAAATTACACAAGAACTAAAGAGATTTAAAGAAATCCTAACAATTTCCCTAAACAAGAATGCTATTCTCTCCTCCCTTGATTACAGAGACCCTAAGGGTCTATTTATAGCCTTCAGGAGAAGATGCCATCCCACCACAGCCGTAAGATCAATCGCTTGATCAACGGCCAAAGGAGTGCCGCGGATCCACGGCCAGGGCCGTGTTTCCGCGGCAGAATCTTGACCGTTGCGCTAACGATTTCTCTGACATTCTCTTATGCCTCTTGTGCCCAGCTGGAGCTTCTAGAAGGTGGAGAATATGCTTTGGATCAGTCTAGATTTGGGCTTCCTTGTTGTGGGCTTCTAAATTACTCCTTTAATTCTTTTAAAAATCAAAAGAATTGGGCCTTCTTCTCTATAAAATATTAGACCTAAAAAATAAGAGAGAAAAGTAATAAAAATCCCATTTTTATTATCATAAAGCATGGTGAGGTGGTGTAAAAATGATGCAAAAATGAACTCCAATCACACCCCCATTCCTAACTGCTCGTCCCCGAGCAAAATAAGCAAAGAGAAAAAACACTAACTAAATTATTACACCACTTTCATAGGTAGCACGCTTGCACTGAGCTCGTGCAACAAGCCGTTAAACCTCTAGGTTACCCTAGAGGAGGAGTGTTGTCTCCTGAGGGTTTTCAGCGGATTGCACCCACAAAATCCAAAGTGAAAGGAAATGTTAGTAATTTTACAAAAAAGAAAGAAAAAAAAATTTTATGATCCATTTTTTTCAAGAATTTCGGTGATCTTTTGGTTTCAGGTTACCCTAAACTTTTCCTTCTTTTTATAAGCCTCCTTTAGAAGTTTCGTTTTCAACTTAGGTTAAGTTTTCAAAAATAGAGAGAGAACTAAATTTTGTATCAAGCCTAGCATATATACATCTATATGTACGAGGGATTCATCTTAGACTATGGTACATTTATATATATATATATATATATATATATATATATATCTTTTTTTTCTTTTTTCTATATATTTATATTTATTTATTCTCTTAGCTTCATTAAGCTTTCTAATTTACCCATGTAGCGAGCCTTTTACCGATGACTCCCAGACTATATGGTCTTAGGGCACCAGATGAAGATACATCCCTAAGGTCCAAGGACTCGAGTAAACTAGGCCACGAATCCTAAGGACTCAACCACCTTTAGGCGTGATTGGTTATGCTTCTTAAGGCACAACTAACCAGCTTAATTTGTGGTCAATTTTTTATTTTTATATTTATATATATATTTTTCTTTTTCCTTTTTTATTTTTATTATTTTTACTTTTATTTATATATATATATAGACAAAGTTACTAAGTCCTTGATTAATCCCTCAATATGTAAATGTATATAATGCTTAGAAAAAATTCAAAATTTAGATATCTTTCTATTCTTTTCTTAAATAACCTAAAGATCCAACAATACTTCTTATTTTGACTTATATTAAGAAATCCTAGTTTAGAATTTCCGTAATTCATAAGATCAAGTTAATTCTTTCAAAAATGGTTCACAGAAAATTATTTTTTATATATTTTTTATTCTTCTTTTTTTTTTTAAGAAAAAATCTATAAAAATCCAAAAAAATCTAAAAGAAAATCTAGAAGAAAAATAAAAATCTAAGAAAATCCTAAAAAATCTAGAAAAATCCTAAAAACTAAAAAAAAATCTCCCTATGTTAATATCTACCCACCATACCTATCTCATGCATTGTCCCCAATGTATGCAAGTAAAGTATATGCATGAAACAGGGAAAGAAAAGATGTCACCCCCTCCGTCGGCTCGGACCAGCGGTGGTGCTAGGTCTGGCCGACTACGAACACCGCAGACCCTCTTCGATGCGGTCGAGGCATATGGCCTACTCCTCAACTTTCTTTCATAGTCTAACCTGCCCCTTAAATATCTTCTTCATGCCACGCCAAATGGTAGACATGAAGGCACGTGAATCAGTTGGAGGGTCCTGCTGCCAGAAGGCCGGATCATCATCATCCTCCAAAAGTTCCTCTAAAGAGGACTCGGCTGGGGCATCTTCAGGCTGGACACTAGGGGTCCAGACTGCATGAAGGCAACTATTGTAAGTACTGGTAGCCCATTCTTGTGCAACAAATACCCTATCATATGAGTCAAAGACCGCATCTAGTAAGAAATCCCTACACAGACGAGTGATCAAAACAGGATGCGAGTATTTAGCACCGCGTGTGCGCATGGAGTTAGTGATGATAGCATGAAAATAGTCTTGTTAATGCAGATAGTGTGCTGCCAAGTCATAAGATCATGAATGATCTGCAGCACCGGCCTATTGAAGGAGGACGTGTGGTCAAGCCCTAATATATTGCGTTGGATCCATCATCCAACGCAATGGATATTACGAAACGTAGTACTGGCTTTGAGCCCCCTATCTTGCTCGGTACAGCGATCCCCCATGACTGTCATGTAGTCAATTAATGGCGGGGGGTCGCGATGGTGCGGGTTGCTAGGGACATGTGTGTAGTCCTCCAACAGATTAAGCGTGATAACAATGTCCCCAGTAGGCATATGCATCATGAATTGGTTTGTGTCAAAGTTAATTGAGGCTTGATCAATGGAAGTATAGACGAGCTTGGGACAATAGTAAGCCTCGTGGTCGAAGTTATCGTAGACTAATTCATACCAATTCCATTCACGAATTCGATCCAAAAAGATATGGTCATAACCATTAACATCACTAAAAATTCTAGAAAAGTCTTTTTTAGCAAAGATTGATGGTGTCATGATGAACAATATGAAGTAGAGGAAAGAAATACGCAAACCTTCCCCGGATTACGTGGGGGAATCCAAACGAGATTGCAGAGAGCAATCCACAGGTTGCACAGATGATTGGGAAGTAGATCTGAGATCTACTGACAGCAGCGATGGCAGGAAAATTTGGCGGCGCACAAGAGACTGCAAGATTGCCATGGATCCGCGGCCAGAGTCGAGCAAACGCGGCTCTGTCAGGGAGACAGGGGCTCGGGAAAATTCAGAGGGCGCTCGAGTCTCTCTTTTCAGATCTGTATTTAGATTGTAGGTTAGTAAACAAAAGAAGGGATGGAGGGTATAATAGGGGCCTGAGAAGGGTAGAATTCCCAATTTGCCCTAGGTGAAATTCGAAAATAACAACCCTAGGGTAAATTCAGGTTATTAGAAGGGGAAAGGAGTATATAAAGGGAAAAAAAACCTAAGTTCTATTTAGCACTTAGATCCTATATATATTTTTTATTTTTTTATTTTTATTTTGTTTTATTTTACAAGGGATGTCCCAAAAGATGTACAAGAAACACCGGGAAGAGGGAAGAAAGATTTGGTCATTATGTACACCGGGTCACAAAGACCCAGTTCGAAAATAACGTGTGACTCAGATTCTGTGGTGTAGAATGGCTTAAGTCTTTGACCATTGACTTTGAACATGTTGCCACTCTTTAGATCAGAAATTTCAATCGCACCATGAGGGTATACTGTATGCACAATGTACGGTCCTGACCACCTGGTTTTCAGCTTACCAGGGAAAAGGTGGAGCCTAGAGTAATACAACAGAATATTTTGTCCTGGGACAAAATTCGTTATATGGATGGATTTGTCTTGGAAGAGTTTCGTTCTGTTTTTAGAGATCCGAGCGTTATCATATGCATCATTTCTTAACTCTTCTAACTCGGATATCTGCAGCTTTCTCAAGTCACCGGCTTTGTCTAAATCCAAATTCAGCTATTTTATTGCCCACATCGCATGGTGTTCTAACTCCACAGGCAAATGGCAGGGCTTTTCAAATATATTTTGATATGGAGACATACCGAGGACAGTCTTGTAGGCGATCCGATATGCCCATAAGGCATCAACGAGTTTGATGGACCAGTCCTTACAGTTTTGTCCTACAGTTTTCTCCAGTATTAGTTTAATTTGTCTGTTAGTGACTTCTACTTGCCCGTTCATCTGAGGATGATAGGCCGTGGATAATTTATGAGAGATAGAGTACTTTCGCATTAGGGCTTCAAAAGCCCGGTTGCAGAAATGACTCCCGTTGTCACTAATTATCGCATGGGGGGCTCCAAAGCGTGATATGAAATTTTCACGTAAGAATTTAATGACAATCTGGTTGTCATTTGTTCTGGTAGGAACAACTTCAGCCCATTTTGAGACATAGTCTACAGCTACCAAAATGAATTAGTTGCCATAAGACATAGGAAAGGGTTCCATGAAATCGATGCCCCACAAATCAAAAATTTCTACCTCCAAGATTGGTGTAATGGGCATCATGTCTTTTTGTGTGATTCGACCCGTCATTTGACATTTTGCACAGAGTTTGCAGAAAGTATAAGCGTCCTTGAAGAGAGTGGGCCAGTAGAACCCACTCTGAAGGACTTTCTCAGCAGTCTTTCGTGGACCAAAGTGTCCACCACAAGCTAGCTCGTGACAAAATATCAAAACACTCTGATGTTCATCCTCAGAAAGACACCTTTTAATTATCTAGTCAGGGCAATATTTGAATAAATACGGCTCATCCCAAAAGAAAAATCGTACTTGTGTCATAAAGCAGTGCTTGTCCTGACCTGACCAATTTGAAGGTGTTCGCCCGGTTGCAAGGTAATTTGCAATATCGGCATACTAGGGATCTTTACACATCGTGAAGATGTGTTCATCAGGAAAGTTTTTATTGATAGGTATTATCTCAATTGGTGCATTGGGAATTCTCGAAAGGTGATCTGCCACCACATTTTCAATGCCCTTTTTATCTTTGATCTCTAAGTCAAACTCTTGCAAAAGAAGTATCCATCGGATCAGTCTAGCTTTTGCATCCTTCTTTTGCATCAAGTATCTTAGGGCAGAGTGATCGGTAAAAATCGTTGTCCTAGACCCTAGTAGGTATTGGCGAAACTTCTCCAATGCAAACACAACTGCTAAAAATTCCTTTTCAGTCGTTGTGTAATTTAGTTAGGCATCGTTAAGCGTCCAACTAGCATAATAAATTACGTGTTGCCTGTTATCAAGACGTTGTCCTAGAACAGCGCCTATGGCATAATCGGAGGCGTCACATATAATTTCAAATGGTCTGGTCCAATCAGGCGCTGAGATTATTAGCGCCGAGACAAGTTTTTGCTTTAACTCCTCCCAAGCTTGTAGATATTTTTCATCAAAATCGAAGGGCACATCTTTTCCTAAGAGTTTAGTTAAAGGTTTAGCAATTTTGCTAAACTCTTTAATAAATCTTCTATAGAAGCCAGCGTGCCCTAGAAATGATCGAATGTCTTTCAGGCATTTTGGCTCCGGGAGCTTCGCTATCACTTCCACTTTTGATCTATCAACTTCAATTCCTCTCTTCGAAACTTCGTGCCCTAGAACGATTCCGTGCTTGACCATAAAATGACACTTTTCCCAGTTGAGTGTCAAGTTTTTCTCTATGCATCATTGTAAAATCAGCTTCAGATGATGCAAGCACTGGTTAAAGGAATCGCCATATATTGAGAAGTCATCCATGAAAATTTCCAAAAATCTTTCCACCATGTCAGAGAAGAGACTAAGCATGCAATGTTGGAACGTTGCGGGAGCATTGCATAAGCCGAAGGGCATTCTTCGGTATGCAAATGTTCCAAAGAGACAGGTGAAAGTAGTCTTGTCTTGGTCCTCGGGAGCGATAGGGATTTGATTGTAACCTGAATATCCATCCAGAAAACAATAATATTCATGTCCAGCTAGTCTCTCGAGCATTTGGTCTATGAACAGAAGAAGGAAGTGGTCTTTACATGTGGCAGCGTTCAATTTTCGGTAATCAAAACAGACTCGAATCTTCGTTAGAAGACGAGTCTGTACTAGTTCCTTCTTATCATTTTCTACCACGGTAAAGCCTGACTTTTTTGGCACAGCGTGGACGGGACTAACCCATTGGCTATCTGATATGGGATAAATAATCTCATTGTCTAGTAATTTCAGAATTTCAGCTCGGACAGCCTCCTGCATGATTGGGTTGAGTCTACGCTGTGGGTCGCATTTTGGCTTTGCATCTTCCGTTAAATGAATTCGGTGTTGCACAATGGATCGACTGATCCCCTTTATATCAGCCATGTTCCAACCAATGACTTCTCTATTTTCCCTCAATACCACAAGAAGATCCTCTTCCTGTTGTTTCGTAAGATGGGATGCTATTATTATGGGAAAAGCTTCCTTTTCACCCAAGTACTGGTACTTGAGATGACTAGGAAGAGCTTTAATCTCAGAAGAGGGAACGTGATCTATCAATGGTTGGTCTTCTTGTAGGGGGAGGATAGGGGTTGCATTTGTTGTCCACTCCACCGTTGATTCGATTATTTGGTCAAGATTGAAGTCATCAGACTTCAATTCGAATTCTCCTTCAAACTCGTATTCAATCTCCTTGTCTTGCTCACTTGTTAATCCTTCAATTAGGTTGACTTCAAACGAATGATCATCCAAGTCTCGATGTTGTTTCCCCAGGGGGAAAACATTTACCTCTTTCGTCATATCTCCAAAAGTCAGATGCATTGAACCGTTCCTACAATTTATTATTGCATTTGCGGTAGCTAGGAAGGGTCATCCTAAAATGACAGGGGTCTGTGCTTTCGGATTGTGTACGGGTTGTGTCTCTAGAACGATGAAATCCACGGGGTAAATGAATTCTCCGACCCGTATGAGAACGTCTTTATTCTCCCTTTTGGGAATCCTTACAGATCGGTCAGCCAATTATATAGTAACTCTGGTTGGACGGAGGTCGCCCAGCCCGAGTTGCTGATATACAGAAAAGGGAAGTAGATTGATGTTGGCTCCTAGATCAAGTAAGGCCTTGTTTATTGTGGTCTGTCCTATGATACAGGAAATGGTTGGACTCCCGGGGTCTTTGTATTTCACAGGAATTGGCCCGGTGAGCAACTCACTTATGTTTGATGCTAGGAAGACCTTCTTTGGAATATTTGTATTTCTCTTCTTGGTGCACATATCTTTTAGGAATTTTTCATATGATGGGACTTGTAGTATAGCATCAAGAAGGGGCACATTAATCTGAACCTGTTTGAACATTTTTCTAATCTTCTCCATTTGAGCAGTAGTTTTGTTATTTGTTAGCCTATTAGGGAATGGTACTATAGGCATGTAGGGTTGCTCATCTATTTGGTCTTTGTTATTAGACTTGAAGGTTGTGAACTTGAAGATGGATCATTTTGAGTTGGTGGTATAATTACAGGAGAATTTGGCACTGACTTATTAGGAACAGGATGACTAGAAACCTTATTGTCAATTTGTTTTCCAGATCTCAGGATATGAACAGTGTTGCATTGACTTGGACCTATGTCTTCAGCTTCATGAATAAGAAAGGGGTTCTTAGGATTTGGCAATAGCTGACTTGGCAGTGTTCTCTTTTGTCTTTCATTTAATGAGTTAGCCAGCTGACCTATTTGAACCTCTAACCTATTGATAGCTTGATGGTGGTTGTTCATCATTGAGGCCTGGGTTTTGGATAAGGTTTCAATCAGTCTTTTCAAATCTGACATTTTTTTATCTGGATGATTCTGTGGTTGTTGTTGCTGATATGTGGGCTGGAAGTTATGTTGATAATTGGTTTGAAAGTTTGGTTTACCTTTGGTGGAAACTGGGTTGATGAGACTGAGCAAGGTATTGATGTGAGAATTGTTGCCTTGGTTGCTCATGACCAGACTGACTCCATGAGAAATTTGGATGGTTCCTCTATCCCGGGTTGTATGTTTTGGAGTATGGATTGTAGTTAGGTCTGGCATATGCTGCATTCATGTTTTCAAGATACATTTGAGCTTGGTAGACAGGACACTCCTTGAGAGCATGACAGTAGGTACAACCTGGATTAATCATTGGTGTTGGGTTGACCTGATTTACTGAATTGGGTTCTCTAGCCTCTAACAGTTCTAACCTCTTCATCAATTATGTTATTTTTGCCTTGGCAGCTATAGAGGATTCGATTGAATGTATACCGGTACTGGAAGCGGTGGGATTAGTTTTCTCGGGGCAAGACTCCTACTGAATGGTTTTTTCTGCTAAAATTTCAAAGAGGTCCCAACCCTGGTTCTAATCTTTTTTCAAAAATTTCCCTTGACACATAGTCTCAAGGAGTGTCTTCATTTGGTAGTCTAGTCCGTCATAGAGAATTTGGCACTGCCGCCACTTCTCTATTCCGTGATGAGGACATTGGGCTAGTAGATTCTTAAACCATTCAAAATACTTCCAAAAAAGTTCACTTGTTTCCTACTTAAACTATATTATGTTTTTCTGGTGAGGGCCGTTTTATGAATGGGATAGAACTTCTTAAGAAAGACTTTGACAAAATCATCCCATGATGAGATAGAACTAGCAGGCAGATTGTATAGCCACTTCTTAGCTATGTCTTTAAGTGAGAAGGGAATGAACCTCAATCTAACAGTATCTTCCCCCAGTTAGGGAATTCTCATCATCAAACACACTTCTTCAAACTCACGAATGAAGAAATATGCGTCCTCGGATTTTAGGCCATGAAACCTAGGGAGTGTGTTAATGAACTGAGGCTTAAACTCAAAATTGTTTCCATTTGCCTCAAGTAGAAGAATGCATGAAGGAAGTGAAGTGCGAATTGGGTAGAACTTGTCTTGGAGAGAAGTAGGGTTTGCTATGATTGGGATTGTGTCAGGAAGTAGTGCAAGTGTAGAAATCTTAATAAGTATTGATGAAATTGGATCCCGGTACCACTCTTGCATGCACAATCACAGACAACGTTCACCAAGCAAACAAACAAAAAAGGAAAAGTAACAAACAAAAATAAAAACCAATCACAAGCTATCTAGGATCCCTAGACCTAGACGACTCCTAACTGGTCGATGAACTGAAGAAGGTTGTTGCTCGAGTCAGACCACAGCTAATCAGCCAGGTAGGGACAAAATATGGTGGGAGGTATCCGTACGTAAGCAACGGGTCTTAATTACGCCAAACCATGGTATCTTCGAGACTTAACCTCTTAATCCCCAAGCTTAGACACTGATTTAACAGGAGTATGAATCAAAATAATTTCCAACAACGGCTGATCTCTTATTGAGTCTGGATGTCCCTAGGGCCACCGTCTATCAATTTTTATTTAAAAGCTTGGGATTGTGAGTGCTTGGAATGTTGTTTTTAGGCTAAGGAAGGGTGATTAAATCCCGCCTATCTTGTTTATTGGGTGGTGCCCTTAAAGTCAATTTGTGCAAGTGTATAGTATATGCAAATAAGATTCACTCAAAGCGATGTAAATCAACCAAGAGATGAGTCCTATTCTATATGCTATGCGAACGTACCTTGCTCCAACAGTCTTCAACAGTAAAGTAAATGAATTGAAAGACACGTGCCTAAAATGCAAACGTCTAATCAATTTTAAACTTTTCAATAAATGTTTTACTGTTGGTATATTAGCAGGCTCCTGGTGATGGCATACAAGAAATAAATTTGCAGTAAGCTATATTTTTGCAGAGCAAGCAGTCCTGCAAAAAAGATTGTGAGTAGTGAACTCCTCCTTGCCACGGATCCGCGGCCAGAGCTGAGAAAACGCGACAATTCAAAGGGGACTTGGTCTCTGCTTTCTAGAGCAGAGGCCTAAGATGACTTATATGTTACTGCAAGTCTTGTTTTCCTGTTCCCTCAACCTGTAACCTGAAACAGAGAAGAAAAATTCATTTTAGTTCAAAAACTCAATAAAAACCGTCGCCCTCCCCGGCAACGGCGCCAAAAATTTGTTCAAAAGGAGGAATTGAATTGAGCAGAGTTTAGAGTAAACCATTCATGTTCGTGTGCTGATTATCAAACTCTAAATATGTATGAAGATTTAATTTACTCCTTCGAATCACCGTTTGTAGCATAAGCTATAACGGGTCGTATCCGCAGGGAGGACTAGCGATGGAAGCGTTCACGATTTTTATGTTGAAGTTTTTGAAAAGAAAAATGAAAGTTCTTCTTTGTTTAAAAATTGAAAAACAAAATAAAGCAGAAAGAGAGCGAAGAATATTTGTAGAGGTTTTTAAAGAAAAGGAAAACAGAATGAAAGACAGAATGAAAACTGGTGGCGCTAGAGAAAAGAGAACATTTTTAGAAAAGGATTTTGAAATACGATAGAGAGAAAGCTATGACTAACTAACATTCTACACTACTAACTTACTACTCTCGTTGGGTGATTCATGCCTCATGTTGATTCATTGGCAATAGTACATCTTGCTTTGTCAAATCGATATGTTGTCACATATTGAGGATGTGTTCTCATCTAGGCTTGGCTAGGTGGCCTCCTTGGATCATCGGCTCCCTGAATAGATTTTCAATAATAGAACATAGGTAATCACACTTAGGTAAGCTAAACAAAAATGTAAGATTCACTAGGCCATCAAAGCAATAATCAAGCTAGCATAAAATAAGAAACTTATACAATAGTTGTTAGCATACTAAAGTAATCCATCCTCATGTTCTATCAAGGCACTTGTTCAAGAGACAAGGCTCTAAGTGAGGTACACATAAATCATATGGAGGAGATACAAAGCATTCACTAAGAATTGAACATAACTCATCTTCATTGGGGATGAAAAAGACTTGTAAATTGCAAGACTAGAAATAAAAACATCTAAAGATTCATATGAGTTAGCAATCACCCAACAGTTAGTAGTTAGTAGTGTTAGAAGTTAGTTAGTCATGTTAGTGAGTTAGCTAGCCATAGAAAGGAAGAACAAGCAAGAATACATGGTAGAAAGTAAGTTCAAGAAAGTAAGAACTTGAAGATAAAAGCAGTAGAAAAGGAAAAGACTTGAGGGAATGAAGCTTGAGCCCTTGTATTGAGTTGTCACCTTCTTCAATTACAAAGATCTCTCACCCTCACTCTCTCTTTTCTTGATCTAGAAGAAGAAAATGAAAATTACATAAGAACTAAAGAGACTTACAGAAATCCTAAAAATTTTCCTAAACAAGAATGCTATTCTCTCCTCCCTTGATTACAGAGGCTCTAGGGGTCTATTTATAGCATTCAGGAGAAGATGCCATCCTACCACAGCCATAGGATCAATCGCTTGATCAACGGCCAAAGGATTGCCGCAGATCCGCGGCCAGGGTCGCGTTTTCGCGACAGAATCTTGGCCGTTGCGCCAACGATTTCTCTGGCATTCTGTTATGCCTCGTGTGCCCAGCTGGAGCTTCTAAAAGGTGGAGAATATGCTTTGGATCAGTCCAGATTTGGGCTTCCTTATTGTGGGCTTCTAAATTACTCCTTTAATTCCTTTAAAATTCACAAGAATTGGGCCTTCTTCTCCATAAAATATTGGACCTGAAAAATAAGAGAGAAAAGTAATAAAAATCTCATTTTTATTATCATAAAACATGGTGAGGTGGTGTAAAAATGATGCAAAAATGAACTCCAATCAAATACTTTGACCTCTCCCGCGCTACAAACGATGAAACATGTGGAGAAGGAATCTAGTGAGGATAAATCTGAACAAGCTTGCTACATGGTCCAAGGGAATGACTCCCTTGAGGTACATTCGAAAACTCAACTAGATGATAGTGCTAGCTCTTCAGGAGATGACTATATGGATACCGATACTTTGAATGAAAAACTATCTTTAGTGAGTGAAAACTTGCTTGAAAAGTACCAAGTTTTGAAAAAGAAAAGCTTTAAAATAAAAGAAGAAAATAAAAATTTGTCTTCAAAACTTAATTTGGTTTTGCAACAGAGGGATGAGATTTCAAATGAAAGGGACACATTGAAATCCCAACTTGACCTTGCTCTAAATGAAAACAAAATTTTAAAAAATAAAAATGATAGTGACATCATTTTGAAGAAAAATGAAGTTCTATCTTCAAAACTTGATTTTGTTTTAAAAGAAAATGAATCTTTGAAAAATAAAATTGCTTCAATTTCAAAGGAATTGGATTTGGTTTCAAAGAAAAATACTTCTTTGAAAAATGATTTAGATTCACATGTTTACCATGCTAATATTGGTTCACCATCTAGTTTTTCAATTGCATGCTCCACTTTATCTTCAAGTATTAAAAATGATATATGTATGTTGAAGAAAAATGAAGATTGTTTGGGCTCCATTTTTGAGCCAATGTGCCATGAAGCACACACGTTTGGAATCTATGTTTCAAAAGAAACATACTCCACCTATGCATGCACACAAACCATGGCATACATATTGATTGAGGCCAAGCCTGCACACAAAATACGAGATTACAGAACTTAAGAAGGAAATGTTCAAGTGCTCAATTCTTCCGCTATAGCAAGTGGCTATGCGGGTCGTGATCCACAAGGAGGGTTTTGCGATGGAAGCTTTACGGTTCTTTATTGAAATCGTTAAGAATAAAAGCGAAAGTTCTTCTCTGTTTTTAAGTTAAGAAAAAGTGAAAGAATTATGTTATGTTAGAAGAGAATGAAGATGAAGAAGGTGAAAAATCAGAAAACAATAAAAGCGACTATGTACAATGAAGTGGAGAAGAAAGAGTTGGAGGAGATGGTTGGTGATCTATACTAAAGAAGTAAAAGAAAAGAAAGAAAGAAAAGTGAAGAAATACTTACCTAGGTTAATTGATGACTTACTTGGAAACCGTTGCATGTTCTACCTTTGCTTCGGAGGCGTTCAACGCATAGATCATAAGCTCGAGCTCAGTCCCCGTGCACATTATATCGTCACGCCTAGCGAGAACGAAGTGATGCAGATCTTGGAAGAGGAGAACGTCTTCATGAACTATCGCTGGCTCTCACTTAGCTTAGTTATACTTTCTTTGGAATTCACTTGTACACTCAACAACAACAACCAAGGTAAAGTAGAAGAGGAAGACGAAACAAAGGAAAATACAAACACAAAAAGAACTTTTACCTTTATTAATTGCAGAGACAATGAAAGAAAGGAGTAAGGTACATCGTCGGTGTCACTCTCAACATCAGCCCCTCTCTCTTACTTACATGAATCTTCTTCTACCCTAAGTTACATACAAATTACATAAAAAGAAAAGAAGAACCTAAACTATAAAGAATTAAAACTAGGCTAAATCCTAATCTGCCTTGGCGTCCAATTTTCAGCGAAAGTACAGGCCTTTTATAGGCAAATACCCAACAACCAGGATCCCGGGGAGGTCGGGGGAGCAAACACTCCCCTAACTCCCCAACAAAGCCGCGAAAACGCGGCCCAAGCTGCGTTTTCACGGTCAGGGTGTGGCCAGATGGCGACACCCTGTTGGTGGGTCTCTCCGGGGGTTTCTTCTTGCTTTATCCTTTGTTGGTTTTGTCGTTTGAGCTCCGGATTCTGACGAAATGACCTTGGATTCTTGGCTTTAACCGATCGATTCTGAGAGGATTCTTCTCAATCGGTTTCAACCTCTAGATTTTGCCCTGATTTTGTGTGTGCGAATTTATTTTGATTTAATTCAGAATTCTGGTGGGCTTTTGGGCTCATTTCTCTTCATCTCCTTAAGGATTGGGCCTGCAAATAAATTAAACAAATAATTAGGACAATGTAGGCTTTTATTCTAAAATGAGTATGGAAATGTGACATTAAATATGCAACATTAGTGACCAATCACACCCCCATACCTATCTTTTGCTCGTCCTCGAGCAAAACAACTAAACTATACTAGAGATTATTAGACCACTTTCGCAGGTCGCGCGATTGCACTGAGCATGTGCAACAAGCCGTTAAACCTCTAGGTTCCCCATAGAGGACGAGTTTTGTCTCGTGAGGGTTTTCAGCGGATTGCACCCACAAAATCCATAAAGAAAGGGAAATAAAGAGTTAGTATTTTCGAAAAGCATTTTGAAAGAGAAAAATATTTGAAATATGATTGTAAGATCTAAGCAATCTATAAGTTATAGGAAAACCGAATTTTTCATTCCTAAACTTAGTCTCTATTCAAAAATTTGTTATCAATCAAAGTAAGGAGTCAAATTGTACTTCTCATCTAGTCTATTACTTTACCCTAAGTCATATGCACCTTGTGAATGTGAAAATTTGACTAAGGGTTCATTAACTCTAACTCTTATGTCTTATTTATTTATATATACTTTTTTTTTGGGTGGTATTATTCCTTAGTTCTATTAGGCTTTCTAATCTGCCCATGTAACGAGCCTCTAATCGATGACTCCCAAACCAAACGGTCTTAGGGCACCAGGTGAGAAAACACCCCCAAGGACTTAAGGACTCGAGCAAATAAGGCCACAAAACTAAGGATTTTATTATATGAACCTCTTTTAGGCGTGAATACTTATGCTTTATTAGGCACAAATACCCAGCTTAATCAGAGGATTTTTCTTTTCAAACTTATCTAATCATCTTTCGCATAAATACTAAGGCTTACTTAGGCCAAAGCACCTAACTAGTCAATAATTAGATTTATTTGTGTATATATATATATATATATATATATATATATATATATATATATATATATATATATATATATATATATATATATATATATATATTATAACTTATCTAATCATCTTTTGCATAAATACTAAGGCTTGCTTAGGCCAAAGCACCTAGCTAATCAATAATTAGACTTGTTTTTTTTTTTTTTTATAAGGCATAAGAATCTTTGTTTTTGAACCATAAGTGTGTAAGTGTATGAAGTGTGCATATTTCATCAAGGTAAAGATCAAGACCAAATTACTTTGATAAATTATCTTCCTAACTCTAAAAATCAAACAAATAATCTTATTTTGACCAGGTATAAGAAATCCTAATTTGGATTTTCCTATTCCTTAAAATTAACTTAATTTCTTACAAAAATAAGTCAAAATATTGTTTCTATTTTTCAAAAAGTTTTTAAAAGTAAAGAAAAATGTTAATTTTTTTTATTTTAAAGAAAAAGAAAAGTTATGTTAGACCCTCCCCCACACCTATCTCATGCATTGTCCTTAATGTATGAATTAATACATAGATGCATGAAAAAGAAGAAAGGGAAGGAAGAGGTTAGCTTAAGGTGGTGGTTCCGGTGGTGGTCTGATTGGTCCACGAAACGCGGCCCAATCAACTTTTCTTGGGTCTCGGAGGAACCCACCAGAAATTTCTCTAATATAACCCATTAAAAAGATGTATCCATAAAGGATCTTTATTAAATATTTAACCCCATCTAATTTCCATATTCCATAATTGATTTCGGAGTCAAATTTGTCAACCACCTCGTCCCAGAAAGGAGTATGAAATGATAAAATGATTGACTTGGACTCAGGAAGTACAGGAACTAATACCGACTCAGGAAGGTAACTTAAGTCAAGTAAAGGTTCAAGAGTCAAAATTGGTTCAAGAAGCGGGTCCAAATCAAGAAGTTGAAACTCTAGTTCACATGTATTTTCTAACAATGGAATGTGACTTAATGTGGGTGATTCCAGTTCAGGAATGATAGGTGGAGGAATCAAAACTGACTCTAAAATATTACTCAAGTTTGGTAACACAACAGAAGTCAATATTGATTCAGAAAATTGAACTGGATCACAGATTTAGGAATCTAGGTCACATATCTCATTGAGTTCAATATCATAAAAATGAGAACTTGCCAATTTGTCAATAGGATCTTCAAAAGTGTATAATTGGTCAAGTTCAATATGATCCTCAAAGATGGGTGATTCAATTTCATTATGAATTGGTACATGATCCAATGTTGACTCCGGGAAAAGATTGAAGTCAGGTGAAGATACCGGAGTCATAATTGAATCAGGAAGAAGAAGTGAATCACTAAGTTGGGGTTCGAGATCATATTCATTCTCAAGTTCTATTTCATGAAAGGAATAACTTGCCAAACTGTCAATATCTTTTTCAAAATTTGGAGTTTGGGCAAGTTCAAATGGTTGTTCTGAAATAGAATCTTGATTTCCAAAACAGCATGACTCTTCGGCTCTAACAGAATGGTAAGTGACATCAGGACGGTGGGAACGTAGAGATTCGACCATCATATCTATGTCACGATTTCTAGCATTTTGAGCATGAGTCATGGCTTCTAGCATCTTTTCATAGTTGATGGGTTCATTGTCTTGTTGAAAAGATGAAGAGTTGTTTTGGAAGTGGTATTGAAATTGTGAGTCCATCAGATTTTTTGATTGTTGTTTGGACTCACGCATACTCCGTTCCAAAATTGATGGTTTTCTATTTTGGACTGGTGGAACTGAGTATGACTCTTGAAAATAGTGTGGACTAGGTGGAGAAGGAGGACACTGTGATTGAAAATTGGACTCGGGGTAGGTGAATCCCCACTGACTCTGTGAAGAGTTGAAATCGTTATGAAAATTATAGTCATACGATGGGGGACATGGGTTATATGGATTCGGATAAGACCAATCCGGCACACTAGGTTGGTTAAAGTCATGATATGCCGGGTTGGTAATATCCGAAAAAGAGTTTGATGTGTAATATGGATTATTATTATAGTTGAAAAAATTATTATTATAGTCCATATCACACAATAGAATACAAACAAAGAAAAACAAACAAATAAACAAACAAAAAAAAGAAAAAATTCTAGCCTAAGTTAGGGTAGACTTAGGACCTAGACGACTCCTAACTGGTTAGACTGTCCACAGGAGGTTTAATGTAGACTTTGACCACAAGCTAATCAGCCAGGTCAGGGCAAGGTTGGTGGGAGGTTTTCCGTCAAAAGACGTTCCTTAATTAAATAACCACCAACCTTCGGGCTTTCGGCCCTTAATCCCTTTCCTAGACACTGATTTGGCAAGAGTCAAGTTCAAACACCTTTCCCCCTTAGGATAATCTCCTAATTGAGTCCGAGATGTCCCTAGGGCCAACGTCTACTCATTTTAAGTTAGTCTTGGGTTAGTGAGTGCTTGGATTCTAATTTTTGGGCTAAGGAAGGGTGATTAAATCCCCACCTTATCTTATTATTGGGTGGTGCCCTTAAGATCAGTTTTTGTGCAAGTGTACAAGATAAATAAGATGCACTCTAAGCGATATAAATCAGCCAAGAGATAGTCCTATTCTAGATGCAATGCAAACATACCTTGCTCCAGCACTCTTCAACAGTAAAAGTAAATGAATTGAAAAGACAGTGCCTAAAATGTAAACGTCTAATCAATTTTTAACTTTTGCAACAAGCTTTTTACTGTTGATTATTAGCAGGTTTTTGTGATGGCATATAAGAAATAAATAATTGCAGCAAACTAGAATTTGCAAAGCTAGCAGCCCTGCAAAAACCTGTTAGTAGTCAGCTCTTTATTGCCGCGGGTCCGCGGCTTTTGCCGTGGAAACGCGGCAATTCAGAGGGCAATGGGTCTCTGCTTTCTAGAGCAGAGGCCCAATACCACTTGTATGTCACTGCAAACTTATTTTCCTGCTTTACTTGCCCTGTAACCTGCAACAAAGAAAAAATTCGTTTAGTTCTAAAAAAAAAATTTCAATAAAAATTCAGATTTCAATAAAAACCATTTTACCCTCCCCGGCAACGGCGCCAAAATTTGATTGAGGCCAAACCTGCACACAAAATACGAGATTACAGAACTTAAGAAGGAAATGTGCAAGTGCTCAATTCTTCCGCTATAGCAAGTGGCTATGTGGGTCGTGATCCACAAGGAGGGTTTTGCGATGGAAGCTTTACGGTTCTTTATTGAAATCGTTAAGAATAAAAGCGAAGGTTCTTTTCTGTTTTTAAGTTAAGAAAAAGTGAAAGAATTATGTTATGTTAGAAGAGAATGAAAGATGAAGAAGGTGGAAAATCAGAAAACAATAAAAGCGACTATGTACAATGAAGTGGAGAAGAAAGAGTTGGAGGAGATGGTTGGTGATCTATACTAAAGAAGTAAAAGAAAAGAAAGAAAGAAAAGTGAAGAAATACTTACCTAGGTTGATTGATGACTTACTTGGAAACCGTTGCATGTTCTACCTTTGCTTCGGAGGCGTTCAACGCATAGATCATAAGCTCGAGCTCAGTCCCCGTGCACATTATATCGTCACGCCTAGCGAGAACGAAGTGATGCGGATCTTGGAAGAGGAGAACGTCTTCATGAACTATCGCTGGCTCTCACTTAGCTTAGTTATACTTGCTTTGGAATTCACTTGTACACTCAACAGCAACAACCAAGGTAAAGTAGAAGAGGAAGACGAAACAAAGGAAAATACAAACATAAAAAGAACTTTTACCTTTATTAATTGCAGAGACAATGAAAGAAAGGAGTAAGGTACATCGTCGGTGTCACTCTCAACATCATCCCCTCTCTCTTACTTACATGAATCTTCTTCTACCCTAAGTTACATACAAATTACATAAAAAGAAAAGAAGAACCTAACTATAAAGAATTAAAACTAGGCTAAATCCTAATCTGCCTTGGCGTCCAAT
Organism: Agave tequilana; assembly: GCA_038442645.1. NCBI lineage: Eukaryota > Viridiplantae > Streptophyta > Magnoliopsida > Asparagales > Asparagaceae > Agave > Agave tequilana. The sequence continues at coordinate 45,024 of JAVJIF010019606.1, read as the reverse complement.
TTTCAGCGAAAGTACAGGCCTTTTATAGGCAAATACCCAACAACCAGGATCCCGGGGAGGTCGGGGAGCAAACGCTCCCCCTAACTCCCCAACAAAGCTGCGAAAACGCGGCCCAAGCCGCGTTTCCGCGGCCAGGGTGTGGCCAGATGGCCACACCCTGTTGGTGGGTCTCTCCGGGGGTTTCTTCTGGCTTTATCCTTTGTTGGTTTTGTCGTTTGAGCTCCGGATTCTGACGAAATGACCTTGGATTCTTGGCTTTAACCAATCGATTCTGAGAGGATTCTTCTCAACCGGTTTCAACCTCTTGATTTTGCCCTGATTTGTGTGTGCAAATTTATTCTGATTTAATTCAGAATTCTTGTGGGCTTTTGGGCTCATTTCTCTTCATCTCCTTAAGGATTGGGCCTGCAAATAAATTAAACAAATAATTAGGACAATGCAGGCTTTTATTCTAAAATGAGTATGAAAATGTGACATTAAATATGCAACATTAGTGACCAATCACATATGCTTCTCATGATTACACACATGACACCATGTATGCTCATGTGTACACTTGTACACATTGTGGACTCAAGGGCCACTTTGCAAGATTTTGTTATGATAGGATTAACAATTCAAATTTTGCAAATAAGTTTATTTGGGTTAGAAAAGGTGCTAACCCCCATAGACCCAATAAAGTATGGGTACCAAAAGCCACTCCTATTTTATTTGATGTAGGTGTGGGCTCTCACTTGACATGAGGGTATTGGTGCCTTGATTGTGGATGCGTTTCGAGCTAAATGGTGACAATTTTGGATGCATCACTTTCAAGAAAAATTTAGTGGGAGGACCACCATGGTTTGGAGATCTAGAGATTAGCCCTAATGATTTTGGTAACTATCTCTAACTCCCATTTAGTATACATGCTTTTTAGCATGTTTTGATTTTTCATGATTATTATGTTAAATACCATGCTTATTAGACTTATGATATACATAGATATTCTTTTGAGGTACACCCATGTTCATATGGATTTACATTTCTTGTGTTCTCACTTTACTTTAGCTATTATTTATATCCTAGTCTAAAACATGTGCATTCAACATAATGATCATATTGCTTATGATTTTGCACTTCATGGTTTTGATTACATGTTTAGATGCAGTTTTCATTAAAATTTGTGTTTATACATGTACAAATAGTGAGCCACATTTGATTATTATATGTTTGTGCTATGTTGCTCATTTGTACTCATTAGATGTACTTATATAGCCTAGTTTTGATGATTCGTGCATTTTGACTTGTATTCCCTATTTTCCGTACTTGTTTCATGATAATGTGTTTAGATTCATGTATATGTCAATTTTGCCAAAACTTTAGATATACATGTCTATCCTAAAGTCACTTGCTTTTCATGCAATATTTTATTATGGACTCATTTGTATTTGGGATATGTATGTATACTTCTAGTTTAGACAAAACATACATATACCTTGAAGCCTATTTAGATTTGATGATTTTTATGTTTTTGAGAAGGAATTTCATATGAGCTTCATTGCCTATTTTCATGATTATGCTTTTCACATGACTTTTGTACACTCACATTAATTGTGTTTACTCATTACTTTATTTTATGAGTACTTTGTTGAGCTTTATATATTTTGAGTGTCAATTTTGTGTAAAATGCATGCTTCATGAAATATATGATTTGGTTTCATCTATAACTAGTTATTTCAAATTATCTTAAATTAGTTCATATTCTTCACTTGGTAGAGTTTTCAAATATGTTAAAATTATTTTCAAATCCTATTCTTGAAAACCCCTACCTTCTAAGGGCGGTTGGATGGGCGACCATGCTTTGTATGCTCAAATTGAAAATCTTTTTAACATGTGCATGAATAGGGTGGTAGGTATGAGTTATATACTTGATCCTCATTATTTTTCATTTGGTATCACAATTGATATTTTTATGTTTGTATACTCATATTTTGTTTTCTATATATGTATACCTCAAACTTCAAATAGTATAAATTTCAATTGGTATATTCATTTTCATACATATATATATGATTTGATTGTGCTTACAATATCCTTACATCTTAAAGCATAAATTTTATTTATGCTAAGCTTGATTTAGTTCTTAATGTCAATTATATTTTTAATTGGTATCTTATACAAGCTTATGCATTGTTTTTATTAGTATTCCATAAAGGGGGAGAAAAATTCGTGTTTTATCTTTCAATCGGTTTATTTTCAATTGGTATCTTACTCCCATTCTTTATGATGAAAAATGCTTTGTTTTGGTATATACTAACATTTTCAATATTGGTATCAATAATCTTAAATTGGTATTATTCTCTATTTGATATCTTTATTGCAAAATGAGTTGTGTTTAACCAAAATTTAGTTTTTACTTTCAATTGGAATCAAAATTTACAATATACATTTCAATTGGTACAAAAAATATACAATGTTTTATTTTCTATTGGTATCAAAAATTTACAAGATATTTTCAATTGGAATCATAAAGTTGTTTTAAAGAGGTCTCATAATGTTTTGATATGTATTGCTTATATGCAAGGGAAGCTTAACATCCTCTCTATATATAGATTCATGTTGAGTGTATCTCATATTAAGGAGTTTGACCTCTCTTCTTTAGGTAATACACGTGTGTAGGGGGAGCTTAACATCTCTACTTATACATATATATTATGCTTTATGTAAGTTAGGGTATTGTCATCCCTTCTTCATGTAATGCATGTATGCAGGGGGAGCTAACTTTACGTCTCTCCTCTTCATGAATGTATATCGCATATATATCGTTATTATTTGATTTGTTTTCGCCCCTTTGTTGATGAATTGACAAAAAGGGGGAGAAGTATTTGGTGAGTTTATATATGCATGCTTATTTTATTTCCTCGTTTATGCAAAAAGGGGAAAAGAATTTTGTGAGTTTATGCATGTTTATTTCCTTGTTTATGCATATGTGTGTTGTTTGGTTTATGCATTTCTTTGAATATCTTCATGTTTATTGCTATGCATGAGTTAAGGGGGAGCTTCTATGAAGCTTATCTTTAATCCATGAATATATAACTCCATGAGTTTTGTCATCATCAAAAAGGGGGAGATTGTTGGCTATAAGGCCCATCGCTCTAGTTTTGATGATGATTAACTCATATAATTATAGTTTACTAATGATCTTGTGTTTATATAGTTTCAGTAATTGATCAATATATTAGTTGGTGTTTAGCTTCAACAAAGGAGTTTTGGAGCTTACACATGCAGATTCAAGAGCTCGCACGTCAATATCGCATCTAGCACTCGGTTGGAGTCAAGCTTTTTGGATCGCGTTTGGACCGAGTCGACTTGGAGAAAGAGTTCTACCAGAAGACTTCGATTTGTGTTTAGTTTGTATTTAGATCTTGTGTAAAGGTAAATATGCTCAAGTTCACATACACACACAAAGTTTATTAGTTTTCGGTTTAACCGGTTTTGGATTTCATATCAAAAATATAGATATATATCTTATATGCATATTAGATTCTATCCATATACGATATGCTTCAAATTTGTTTCAATATCATGTTTTTGTATTTACATGAGTTTTGGAGAAAACGGTTTTCCATTTCAAAGTTTGGTTTTTGAAAAATACGGTTTTTGTTTAAAGGTCAAATTTCAATATCACAAAAATGGTTCAAATAGTTTGTAATATGTGTTTGATTTTTGGTTACACATGTTTGGTATTCAAATATCTTATAAGAACTTATTTTTGTTAATTTATGTGATTTTATGGGATTTAATTGGTATTAAATAACTTAAGTTTTTAGACCCAAAAATCTCAGCCAGATCAGCTGGCGGTCGACCGGATCAGGGGTCGGTCCCTGGTCCGGTCGACCGATGTGCACGAGACGTGCACAAAGGCCAGCCATAACGGCCGGTAGACCGCGCGGTCGACCAACTGAAAGCACCCCACTCTCGGGTGCTGGCCGGTCGACCGGGCGGTCGACTGATGGCTTGGCCCGGTCGACCGGGCGGTCAACCGGAGGCACAACAGTTAAAAATATGACCGTTGCGTCGATCGACCGGGCGGTCAACCGGAAGGACAGTTTTGCCCTTTCCTGCTGCTAACGAGCTGATTTTTGGGTGGCTTATAAATAGCCCCCTCTTGGGCTGTTTTATACAAGTTTTCAGAGAGCAATTTTTCTCATTTTTACAAGTGTTTTAGCAGTAAGATTTCAAAGAGTTTTTGGGTTAAAAAGATTTATCTTTATTTTTTTAAAGGGTTAGAAAAATCAAAGAAAAAGAGAGTCTTTGGGAATTGATTTGATCTTCATTTATATTTTTATCTAGAGTTTTTCCCAAGAGTTTTTCTTTGTAATTTGTTTTCCAAACTCTTTATTTTCTCACATTTAAGCTATCATCTCTATCCTATCTATAGGATCTTATTTTTGGTGAGAAAATTGGTTTGTGGTTTATAGTGATCACCAAGGTTGTTTATGGTCTTTGAGATCATCAAGTTGTAATCTTTCTTTGCTTGTAGCTTTGTGCATATCCCTCTAACAGTAGAGGAGGTTGTGCTTTGGGTTTTGAGTTCATCCCTCTAAGTGTAGAGGTGATTGAGGTTAGAGTTTTGGCTTTGTACCTATCCCTCTAGTGAGAGGTGATTGTTGTTTGGTTTAGTGCCCATCCCTCTAAGTGTAGAGGTGATTGTTGTTGTGCCTAACCTCTTGTGTAGAGGTTATTTTGTTGGAGAGAGGAGTTGTGTACTCCTAATTTGTATTTGGCAAATCCTCGGTGGAGGTTCCTTGTGCGGGAAGTCCTGTGTGAACGTATAGTAAAAATCCTTCTGTGTGAAGGCGGGGTCGTTGAGCAGTGGCTCGAACCTTGAAACATATCTTGGAGTTTGCGATTGATCCACTATCTCTAAACTCTCTCTCTCTCTCTCTTATACTTTGCATTATTTCATATTGTTCATATCATACATATATGCTTGGTATTGTTTGAGTGTGCCCATACTTGTGTTGAACCAAGAGAGCTTCATATAGCACCTCAACTCTTATTTAGAGGAATCTAGAGGAGTTAGACCAGAGCCCGTCACCGGGAATTCGGCTACACTCTTTGGTTATACATAGTGTGTTGCATTTAGTTTTTAATTCTGCATCATTTGTCATTAGATTAGCCATACACCTATTCACCCCCCCTCTAGGTGTATTTTCAAATTTGGCCCCAATGGCTATTTTTTGACAACCTTTATAAATTGGGGCTTTGGGCCAGTTTTGGTTAAGATTTTTGGAAAGTTTTAGAGCCAGTTTTTCCCATCTCTTATAGGGTTTTTCTCCAGATGTTTTGGGCTAAAACTTGCATATCAAAAGGAGAGTTTTTAAGAGTATTTTCAAAAGAGATTTCTTGAGTTCTCCACCACAACTCTATTTTGTTTTTCTCACACAAATTTGAGCTTTCCATTACTATATCAATCCTTTAGGGATCCTTGTTGTGAGAATTATTTTTGTGATCAAGAGAAGTGACCAAAAGTTTTCTTTCTTGTATTATGAGGAGTTGTAAAGTTTGAGGCCTTGGTGAAGAGAGTTTTGTGGTGATCAAGTGAAGTGATCACCAAGTGTTCCAACTTGTGGTTGGAGGAGTTGTAAGAGGTGCGGCCTCGGCAAGCTAGTGTGCTTGCGTGTGTTGTTCTTACGGGAACAAGTGAGGGACTTGCGGGTTCAAGAGTTCTTGAGAGAGCTTGTTGTAGGTGTTGCGACACCGAGTAATCTTACGGGATCGATTTAATGAAAATCCTTCATAGTGTTGAAGGCAGGGACGTAAAGCAAGTATGCTCGAACCTCAAAACAATTCTCCTGTGTTTGTGATTGCTCATCTCTCTCTCACTTGTATTTATATAACTTGTGTTGGCCCAAGGTTACAATCACCCGGTTTTAGAGTTTTGATGATCACAAAACATATATAGTTATTTGTACTAATTAAGTTTAAGTATTTAACATTGTTTCAGGGTTCTAAGGATTCAAGATGTTTTCTTCCCTAAAGGAAGGTGGTGATGACTCAAAAAAGGGATCACGAATTCAAGTTATCCAACGATGCAAATGGAAAAGCCCGAGTTGAAGATCTTGTAGTCATCTAAACCCTTATAAGAGTTTTAGTATGTTAAAGAGTAAGGATATGATATATGTGCTCAAGAAGTTACACACACAAAAATACACTTTTCAAAATACAAGCTTTTGGGTAGTATTGGTTTTTGGATATTAATACATGTTTCATAAAATTTTCAAATTTTATATCAAGTTTAGAACATGAATATTATATCCTATACTATGCTTCACTTCCCTCAAACTATTTAAAAATATTTTAACAAATATTTTCAAAGATCAAAAATCTGTTTCTAATTCATTTTAGGCCATTCCGGTCGACCGGGCGGTCGACCATAGTTGTTTCAGGCCAACACGGTCGACCGGCCGGTCGACTGGGCCTTATGGTTGTGGGCGTGCACGTCTGTGTACGTCTGCCAGTCGACCGGACCGGTCGACCGTCAGACCCTGCGGTCGACCAACCGGTCGACCGACTGCATGACCCTTACTCTCGGGTTTTGCCGGTCGACTGGGCCGGTCGACCAACAGTTCATATTTCTGTTTTAAAAATAACTTGCGGTCGACCGGAGCCAACGGCTAGTTGCCAAGTGGCTTGCCGGTCGACCGGCCGGTCGACCGGTAAATAGCCAGATTGGCTCTAACGGCTCTATTTTGAATCTGTTTTATTTTTCATGGATTCCAATATCTATTTCTTATTTCTAAGTGGCTAAACTCACCTCTAATGACCTAGTATTACTTATGAATAGTATTTATCCATTCCCTATAAATAAAGGTCATGGGTCTTTGATTTTTCACAAGAAAAATATCCAAGTTTTCAAGTTTTCAAGAGAAGAAGTGTTTCATTGCTTTTCATTTTCAATGTTCTTTCAATTGCAAAATTTTTTAGTTAGTTTTCAAGTCTTCTAAACTTCTATTACTGAAATGTTTCTCTCACTTCACTTCTTGAGCCAAAAATCATACTCCACTCTATAGAAGTTGTAAGAGAGAGTTTGTGGTCTTTCTAGATCACCAAGTGACTTATATTCTTTGAGTTGTGGTTCCTCTTGTGTGAGGATTGTATTATTGGAGTTGGGTACTCCGATCTTGTGTAGATCAATTATAATCCCTTGGGTGTAAGGCTCCTGTGTGGAAGTTCCCTTTGTGGATTTAGTGAAAAACCTTCATAGTGGTGAAGGCGGGGACATAGAGTAGTGGTTCGAACATCGAAACAAATTCTATTGTATTTGCGATTGTTTTCCTTCTTTCTCTTGTTGTCTTACATTCTTATACTTGTGCTAACACTTGCTTTGTCTTCATTATTGCATTCATTTCATATTCTTACATTTTGGTCTATACTCATATCAACAAGAAATCAATTAAGCACCTCAACTCATAATCTAGAGGAATCAAAGAGGAGAAGTTCTAGAGCCCTTCACGAAAAATTCGGCTTCAATTTCTTGTTTTGAGTGACAGCTTGCATCATATATCTTAACTTGTTTTTAAAAGTGCATTTGATTAGCAAAACACCTATTCACCCCCCCTCAAGGTGTTTTTCAATTGCTATCAGAGCTTTAGTCTCTAGGTTCTTGGCTTAACATCCTTAGAGAGATCCTAAATTACTAATCATATTTTTCATATTTCATCCTCATACACATTAATAAAGATGGTCGAAGGTATTAAGACCCCACCCAAATTTGATGGCCTTAACTTTCCCAAGGTTAAGATGATCGTGTTTTTGCAATCCTTAGGAAGCCGGGTTGCAAAGGCGGTGACTAAACCTTTTAGCGCACCCCTTGGTAATGAGGACACTTAGTCCGATATTGCCACGAAAGAGTTTGAAGCAAATGCTAGGGCACACTTTGCCTTGCTTCAAGCTCTTAATGATGATGATATTGCAAGAGTCATACATTGGAAATCCGCATATGAGATTTGGACTTACCTCTTAGTCACTCATGAGGGAACATCACAAGTAATGAGGGCTAAAGTTGACCTCTTACGTTCCCAATATGAAAACCTCTTCATGCAAGAAAATGAACCTATTGATGATATGGATACTAAATTTAAAAAAATTACTAATGGTCTTGCTTCTCTAGGTGACGGCATCGACAATGATCAAAAGGTGAGAAAGATCATTCGTGCACTCCCACCTTCTTAGGAAGTCAAAGGTACAACCTTGAAGGAGTTCAACGACAAGGAGGAAATGGAGCTCATTAGTCTCATTGGGAACCTCAAAACCCATAAGATGAAAAGAAAGGCTAGGGAAGAGATGGCTCCTCCAAAGAAGAAAGCAATCGCTTTCAAAAGCTCTTCCACCTACTCCGACGAAGATGATGAAGAAGAAGATGATGAAGATCTTTCTCTTCTTGTGAAGAACGTTCAGAGAATGTACAACAAGGCAAAATTTCAAAATAGAAGGAAATGGTAAGGAAAGGAAGAAAAGAAAATTATTTGCTTCAATTGCCGGAAGCCGGGGCACATCGTTGCGGAGTGCCCGAAAAATAAGGGACAACCCTCCACCTCCAACAAGCCTTACAAGAAGAAGGCCTTAAAGGTTACATGGGATTCAGAAAGTGAATCCGATGAAGAAATTGACACGGCCCACATGTATTTTATGGCAAATGAAAACACAAATAAGGTAATCCCCGAATCATCTATTGAAGATTGTCAATTATCCATGGATGAATTAGGAGAACCTTTTGAAGAATTATCTCATAATTATGATTTTCTTAAAAAGAAATATTTAAAAATGAAAAAGGAAAATGAAACTCTTAACCACAAAGTTTTCTTGCTCACAAAAGAAAAAGATGAATTATTTTCAACTCTCACCTCTACTCAAAAGGATTTTGATGCTTATAAAATCTCTTGTAAAAAAAAATTTCCTCAAATAGATAAAGATGAGATTTCCATGTTTAAGAACAAAATTAACTCTTTAGGGAAAGTTTTAAAGAAATGTGAATTTAATAAATCTAGATTAGAGGCTATGTTTCCTAAGAAACATATCCCAAAGAAACAATTACATGCTACACACACCCTGTAATCACCTAGAGGGGGGGTGAATAGGTGACTAGCTAATCTAATGGTCAATAATGCGGAATTAAAACTTATTTAATGCAAACTAAAAGCTTCTTAAACTAAACACCACGTATAACACAAGAGTGTAGCCGAATTCCCCGTGAAGGGCTCTGGACTAACTCCTCAAGATTCCTCTAGATAAGAGTTGAGGTGCCGCGTTGGCTCTCTTGGTTGAATACAAGTGTTAGCAAACAATCCCCAAGCATATAACAATAAGCACACAATATATCAAGCATATAAAGATAAAGACAATATTAGCATGCAAGATATAAAGACAAGTAAGAGATAGAGAGAGCAATCGCAAACACGGGAGATTTGTTTCGAGGTTCGAGCACACTTGCTCTACGTTCCCGCCTTTAACACTATGAAGGATTTTCACTAAAATCGATCCCACCGGATCACTTGGTGCCGCAACACCTACAAGCTCTTTGGACTCTCTAGTCTCTCTCTTGTTCCCGCAAGAACACACCGCAAGCTCACTAGCTTGCCGAGGCCGCACCTCAAACACCGAGTTCTCACTAAAACCTGAACCAACGCGAACCCGCAAGTCCGCCTCCTCAAAGTACAAAGTAGAACTTTGGTGATCACAACACTTTGATCACCTAAAATCCTCTTACAACAAATATCCCTATAGGTAGATATAGCAATGGATAGCTCAAGTGTTTGTGTGAGAAAACTAGGATTGAAATGGTGGAGGAAAAACTCAAGAAATCACTTTTCAATACACTCTTGAAAAATCTCTCCTTTTGATATGGCAATTTTGGCTCTTAAACAAGTGGAGATAAACTCCTAATAGAGTTGGAAAAACTGGCTCAAAACCCACTTGAAATCTTGTTGAAAACAGTCCCACAAAACCACCTTTTATAGGGCTAGAAAAACTAGCCGTTGGGGCAATTTTTCAGCCCTGACGGCTGTCGGTCGACCGGCCCGGTCGACCGCCAACGGTCAGATTTTTGACCGTTGGAGCCTCGGTCGACCGGCCAGTCGACCGTGTCCTGGATACAGAGAGCAGGCTCTCTGTCCGGTCGACCGGGGCCTTTCCAGAAAGCAGAGCTCTCTGGACGGTCGACCGACCCTCCAACCAGACTGGCGTGCACGTCTGTGCACGTCAGTCGACCGACTCCTAACTCGGTCGACCGGTCCGGTCGACCGGCAGACGCCAGGACAGGTCTGTTATAGGGATTAAAAACTTGGTATTTTGACACAAATAAAATCCCATAAAATCACGAAAAATCTTCAAAAATAGGTTCAGTATTATACTTTGATAAACAAACATGTTTGAGTAAAATCAAGACATGTTCAAATATTTTGAACTATTTTGTAACTTAGAAATTTTGGCTAAAAACAAAAACTGTATTTTCCAAATTAGATTTTTTTCAAAACTTCTCTAAATACAAAAACAAGATATTTTGAACTCTTTTAAAGCATAGAGTGTATGAATATGATCCACTACACATACATGGTGAAATATCTATGTTTTTTGACAATAAGCACTAAACATGGTTTTGGCTAAAGATATGTATACTTTGAATTCCAAAAACCAAACCAGTATTTTTCAAAAAGAAAATTCTTTTGTATTTTCTAAAATAAAAATTCTTTTATGAAAACTCATCTAAATCAAGAGTGTGTGTGTGTATGGTATACTTGAGCAATCCACCAACTATTCTATCCTTTACATTTTAATCTAAAAACAAAATCTTATTAAAACAAACCTTGACTCAAGTCTTGATCTTGAAGGCTTCACTTGAAGTCTTCTCATCTTCTTGACTTGGTCCAAACTTGATCCAACGAATTAGACTCCTCTTGGGTACTTGATGTGGTCTTGATGCATAGGCCCTTGAATCAAACCGTGCTAACTCCAAAACTCAACTTTAAGTCCTTTGTTGAAGCTAAACACCAACTAAGATCTTGATCATAAATCTGAGACCAATTAAACACAAGATCATTAGTACTATAACTACATGAGTTAATCATCATCAAAACTAGAGTGATGGGCCTTTGGGCCAACACACCCATGTTCATAAATCACAACATTCACACTCACATCATGCTAAACACCCAAAATATGTTCACACTCCACACACTCATTATGCATTCATGTATGGTAAAATTTATGCATGCACATATTGTGGTCGAAATGGTCATTTGGCTAAATTTTGTTATGATAGAATAATGCATCTAATAATCATGTTTGGGTTCATAATGCTTACATTTAAGGACCCAAGAAAATTTGGGTACCAAAGTCAACAAATTTGTTACATGACATAGGTACACTCCAAAGCTCTAAGACGTAGGGAGAGGTGATATCTTGATAGTGGTTGCTCAAGGCACATGACATGGGATATCAACAACTTTGCAACCCTATCAAGATACCATGAAGGTGGCACCGTCACCTTCGGAGATGACTCCAAAGGAGAGATTATTGGTATAGGTAACATTAAACTTGGTTCATCTCTTATGATTGAAAATGTTGCTTTAGTTGATGGCCTCAAGCATAATCTCTTGAGTGTTAGTCAACTTTGTGATAAAGGTTTTAATATAATTTTTGATAACTTAGCTTGTAATGTTTTTGATAGACAAACTAATGCATGTATACTTTTCAGTTTTCATGAAAACAATGTATACATGATTAATATGTCTAATATGCAATGTAATGCCACTTGTTTGAACGCCTTCACTGATGACTCTTGGTTGTGGCATAGGAGACTAGGCCATATATCTTTTGACCATCTATCTAGAATAAACAACAAGGAAGCGGTGAAAGGTGTTCCTTGCTTGATATTTGAAAAGGACCGCATTTGCGATGCGTGCCAACTTGGGAAACAAATCAAGTCCTCTTTCAAATCAATCAAGGATATCATGACATCACGACCTTTGGAGTTAATTCATATGGATTTGTTTGGTCCTACTAAAACCAAAAGTCTAAGTGAAAATCGTTTTGCTTTTTCTTTGGTTGATGATTTTTTCGTTTTACTTGGGTTTTCTTTTTAGAGCACAAAAATCAAGCTTTTTCACATTTCAAACATTTAGGAAAAGAGTTGAAAAGGAAAATGATTCTTCAATTTTACGAATAAGGAGTGATAGAGGTGGTGAATTCAATAGCCAAACCTTTATCACTTACTACGAAGAAAATGGAATTAAACATGAATTATCGTGTCCTAGAACTCCACAACAAAATGGAGTAGTTGAGAGGAAAAATCAAACATTACAAGAAATGGTTAGGACTATATAAATGAACACAGTCTCCCTCAATATCTATGGGCCGAGGCCTAAAAACATCTTGTCATATCGAATAGGGTTTTCTTTTATTAAAACACTTCTAAAACTTTTTTCGAAATTTACTATTCAAGAAAACCAAATGTTTCTTATTTTAAAGTTTTTGGTTGTAAGTTTTTTGTTTTAAATACTAAAGATAATTTAAGTAAGTTCGATGCAAAATCCTATGTAGCTATTTTTGTTGGTTATTCTAATACTAGTAAAGCCTATAAAGTCTTCAATAAATCAAATATGACTATTGAAGAATCTATACATGTAAAATTTGAGGAATCTAATGTTTTTATTGAGAATATTGTAGAAATAGATTCATTAGGTGAAAATATGGAGAGGATTACTTTGAAAGACTCCCTCTACAAGAAGACAAGCCAAAGGTTGTTGTGCAAAGTGAAGTTCAAGAAGTTGAAGTGGAGCCACCACAACCACTTCCAAAGGATCGGAGATTCACTCCACATCATCCCAAGGATCTAATTTTAGGTGAAGTATCAAAAGGGGTAACTACTCGTTCTAAACTCCATGATCTTTGTGAGCATTATGCTTTTATTTCTCATTTTGGACCAAAGAACATCCTCGAAGCCGAGAGAGACTCATATTGGTTGCTTGTCATGCAAGAGGAACTCAATCAATTTGAGCGCAACGATGTTTGGCATCTTGTTCCTAGACCCCATGATAGACCAACAACTGAAACTAAATGGATTTTTAGAAACAAAATGAATGAGTCGAGCAATGTTATTAGAAATAAAGCTAGGTTAGTGCCCAAGGTTACACCCAAATCGAAGGAATCGATTTTGAGGAAACCTTTGCACCCGTAGCACGGCTTGAAGCCATACGGATAACACTTGCTTTTGCTTCCTCTAAAGATTTCAAACTTTTTCAAATGGATGTCAAAAGTACATTTTTAAATGGGTTTATTAAAGAGGAGGTGTATGTTGAACAACCCCCCCGGTTTGTTAATCCTACACATCCGGATTTTGTTTTCAAACTAGACAAAGCTCTTTATGGTTTAATGCAAGCTCCAAGAGCTTGGTATGAAAGACTTTCATTTTTTCTTATTTCAAATGATTTTGCTAAAAGAAAAATAGATACTACTTTGTTTACTAAACATATTGAAAATGATATTCTTATTGTTCAAATATATATTGGTGATATTATATTTGGTTCTACTAATGAACAACTTTACAAAGATTTTGAATCATGTATGAAAGAGGAATTTGAGATGTCTATGATGGGCGAGCTCAATTATTTCCTTGGTCTCCAAATCAAGCAAAGGAGTGATGGGATCTTTATAAATCAAGCCAAATACACGAAGGAACTCATCAAGAAATTCGGGCTTGAAGGGGCTAAGACTAGTAAGACTCCCATGGCTACCACCACAAAACTTGATAAGGATGAACCAGGTATAAATGTAGACATTAAACTCTATCATAGCATGATTGGTAGTTTATTGTATTTAACGGCTAGTAGGCCGGACATTATGTTTAATGTGTGTCTTTGTGCTCGATTTCAATCGTGTCCTAAATAGTCCCATTTGATTGCGGTAAAACGCATTATTCGATATCTTAAGGGCACCATTGAAATGGGTTTGTGGTATCCGAAGACCGGACAATTTTTCATGACGAGTTTTTCGGATGCCGACTATGCGGGTTGTAGAGTGGATAGAAAGAGTACTAGTGGAACATGTCAGTTTCTAAGAAATTGCCTTTTTTCATGGTCTTCCAAGAAGTAAAATTCTGTAGCCCTCTCTACCGCCGAGGCGGAGAATGTTGCGGCAGGGGCTTGTTGTGCACAAGTCCTTTAGATGAAACATACTCTCCTTGACTATAATTTGCATTATGACCATATTAAAATATTTTGTGATAATACTAGTACTATTCATATGACTAAAAATGCAAATCAACATAGTAAGACAAAGTATATTGACATTCGACATCACTTTCTTAGAGATCATTAAGAGAAAGGTGATATTGAAATTAATTATGTTTCCACCGATTTTCAACTTGCCGATATTTTTACTAAACCACTAGATTATAATAGATTTTCATTTATTTGTGGTGAATTAAATGTTTGTGTTATGGACTCATGAGAGTTTTTCCAAATACTCTTCGAAAATATGTTCTTAGCTTGACCCTTTTGATGCATGACAAAAAGGGGGAGAAATATTTGAGTTATCATTTCTCTTTTCATGCTCTTTTCATGCATATTTTATTTCATGTTTGTTATATGTTGGAACTTACTTTTGATGATATATTTGTGAAGTCATATCATATGGATCTCTATCACAAGCCTATTCAAGAGTTCTACATGATCAAGACTTCCCAAAGAGAGTTGATAATGATGTGTATTGTAATTGTTGATAGCACGTTAAAAGCCTTGAAATACACAGACACATCATAGCCCATTAGTCGACTTATAGCCTTCTGTAGTCGACTTATACATAGTATAGTCGACTTGCCTTTTTATGTAGTCGACTAGATTTGTGTCCTGAAAATATACCAACTCTCTGTTTGCATTATTAGTCGACTTAACAGTCTTCCTAGTCGACTAATAGACTTGTATAGTCGACTTATACCTTCCCTCTAGTCGACTAGTTTTAGTTTTCAGAAACTTGTCTTTTGATTTCAACTTGACCTAGTCGACTTGGTCCCAATACTAGTCGACTAACCCAGATAAATTTGCCTACCCTAGTCGACTAACCCATATCTCAAGTCGACTAATGGCAGTTTCTAACTGTTGGACAGTTTCTATTTTCTGGTGTTTCCTTCAACGTTATTTAACGTTTAAATATTCAAAATGGACCTGATAACTACCCTAACTAACCATAGAGTTCAGCTATAAATAGGGTTATCTTAGGTTAAAAACACCAATTCAAATAGAAAGTTTTCTGACCAAAACTCTGCCAAAATTTTGGTTTTCTGAAAACTATTCCCACTTTCTGTTTTTCACCAAATTCCTACTCCAAAGTGAAGATTTCTAAAAGTCAACCTATAATAGCCCTTGTCCATGATCACATACTGAATCAAGGCTTATAGGAAAGTTTGTAATCACTCAAAGGAAGCATTGTACAAGAGCGTCTTCGGGTTAAAGAGAGTTTGTATAAGGTGTTGTGGTCTTCTTGGTTGTAAGAAGAGTTGTATACATTTGGTAAAGGTGATTTGTGAAGTGGGATACAAGGTGTTGATTTTGGGTGTACAAAGTCAAAGGATAAAGGAAAATCTCAAGTGGGTGGCTTGGAGACTGGATGTAGGTCACGAGGACCGAACCAGGATAAATCACTTGTGTTTGCGTTTGTTATCATTTTCTGTGATTTATTTCCTTTATTTGCAAGTGCTTTAATTGTTTAACGCTAATATCTTTGTGTGAGTGTTGACGTGTATTTTAGATCCACAATTGTCATCATCTCGGGACCAACAATTGGTATCAGAGCCCGGCCCGGCATACAAGCCCTGCATACCTAGTCAACAATGTACAAGGATCGCAACGGAGTTCCCTTCGTCACAATTCAAAGAAGGACATTCTACACAATGTCCACCGCTATTTGACGGATCCACCTACAACTATTGAAAGTGTAGAATGAAGATCTACTTGCAATCGATCAACTACGAACTTTGGAACAAAGTAGAAGCACCGTACACCAAACCGACAACCAACTACAACGCTTGGAGTGATGATCAAAAGAAGAATGCGAACTTGACACCAAAGCGATGAATGCTTTATTCTGTGCCTTAACCAAAGAAGAATTCAACCGCGTGTCAACAGCCACTTCTACAAATCAAATATGGCACACTCTACAGGTAACACATGAAGGCACAAATAAGGTTAAGGAATCTAAAATTTCTATTCTTGTCCACAGGTTTGAACTTTTCAAAATGAAGGAGAATGAAACCATCTCAGAAATGGTTACAAGATTCACCGACATAACAAATTCATTAGCATCCCTTGGAAAGGAATACACCCAAGTAGAAAAAGTTCGCAAGATCCTTCGTGCACTCACACCAAATTGGGAGAAGAAGACAACTGCAATAGAAGAAGCGGATGATCTCTCAACAATGTCGTTAGAAAATCTTATTGGTAATCTAATGGCATATGAACGGCAACTCGAAGATGAAAGAAGGATGAACAACAATCTCTCTCAAAGAAGAAAGAACTTGCCTTCCATGCATCCTCAGACACGGATAATTCAGTTGACAATGAAGAGGAGATGGCAATGCTTTCAAGAAAATTCTAAAGATTCTTGAAGCAAGGTAAGTTTAAATGTTTTAATTGCAATAAAACAGGTCATATGAAGAAGGATTGCCCATTGCTCAAAAACAAAGGTAACTTGAAGGGCAAAAAGTTCAGAAAGAAGAAAGATTACCAAGCATCATGAGAGAACAGTGATTCCTCTTCCTCTGACGAAGA
Organism: Agave tequilana; assembly: GCA_038442645.1. NCBI lineage: Eukaryota > Viridiplantae > Streptophyta > Magnoliopsida > Asparagales > Asparagaceae > Agave > Agave tequilana. The sequence goes on along the minus strand of JAVJIF010019606.1, from coordinate 28,219 downwards.
AGAAGCCACTGAACATGCCAACATCTGTTACATGGCAATAGAAGAAGTGTTGGAACCTGACAAGTTCAAGATGTTGACGCCTCTCCAATTACTAGATTTTGATGATGGACGAACACGACTACTACATGATGATTGCTCTACCTCAAATGGAGTTTATTATGCTTACGGGTGTTTGTGGAAGTTGTTGTGTAAACTTAGAAAGTTTTGTAATAGCCTTGATCAACTTACACACAAAATTAACCTTCCAAGTCGACTTACCCTATTGATATAGTCGACTACCCCAATGTAGTCGACTTGATATATAGCCCTAGTCGACTAGTCCACTTAGAACAAAAACTCTCAACTCTCTGTTTGGACTCTGTAAGCCAAATTAGTCGACTTGACTTTCTTCCTAGTCGACTAACAGATACTCTAGTCGACTAACCCTATTTCCTCCAGTCGACTAATCCAGTTTTAAGTCGACTACAAGTTAGTTACAGTCGACTAATTTCAGTTATCCAGAAACTTTTGTTTCCAACAGACACTTCCCTAGTCGACTAACAATCTTACCTAGTCGACTAATAAGTGAACTTTTGCCTAGCCTAGTCGACTAATCCAGTATCCTAGTCGACTATAAGCAGTTTCTGACTGTTGGACAGTTTCTCTTATCTGATTCTTTTGGCAACGTTTTCAAATGTTTAAATTGTCTGAATTGATGCCATAACTTCCCTAACTGACCCTAGTCTACATCTATATATAGAGAAGTTATTCCTAAGGCCATTCACTAATTCTTTCAATCAGATTTCTAAAGCCAAAATTTCCAGAATCCTGAAAACTGAAATTTGCAACTTCTTTCTTCACCAAAAGCCATTTCCTCTTGTGAAGAATTCTGAAGTTAAACCTTCCTATACAGAACCTTGTCCACTACAGATCCTTATCAAGGCTATAGGAAGTTATTGTATTCATTTCAAAGAAAGTTGTACAAGGAGTCTTCTTGGATGTAGAAGATTGTACAAGGCGTGTTCTCTTGGTGGAAGAGAAGTTGTGCACGTTGGCAAAGGGTGTTTGTCAAGTGGTGCACAAGGCACTTGTTGTAGGGTGTACACAAGGAAAGTAAAGGAAAATCTCAAGCGTTTGCTTGGGGACTGGATGTAGGTCACAAGGACCGAACCAGGATAACTCTCCGCTGTTTGCGTTTGTTTTTCTGTGCTTAATCTCTTGTGATTATTTAATTTCTGCAAGTGATTTGTTTAAAGTTTAAATAACACTATTCACCCCCCCTCTAGTGTTGTTTTGCTTGTTATATAGATCCTACATTTGGTATCAGAGCAGGTTTCAAGGCAATAACCATACAAGGATGGCAACGGAGTTCCCATCATCCCAATACAAAGAAGGGCATTCTACACAACGTCCACCGCTCTTTGACGGAACCAACTACAATTACTGGAAGTGTAGAATGAAGATCTACTTGCAGTCATTTGACTACGATCTTTGGAACATCGTAGAAGCAGCATACACAAAGCCTACAACCAATTACAGCGCTTGGAGTGAAGAACAAAAGAAGAATGCAAATCTGGATGCCAAGGCGATGAACGCTCTCTTTTGTGCCTTAACCAAAGAAGAGTTCAACCGTGTGTCTACATCAACCTCTGCACATCAAATATGGCATACACTCGAGGTAACACACGAAGGTACTAACAAGGTTAAAGAATCTAAAATTTCAGTTCTTGTCCACAGATTTGAATTGTTCAAGATGAAGGAGAACGAAACCATATCCGAAATGGTTACAAGGTTCACCGACATCACCAACACTCTTGCATCCCTTGGAAAGGACTACACTCAAGTTGAACGAGTCCGTAAGATCCTTCGAGCACTCACACCGGAATGGGAGAAGAAGACAACCGCCATTGAAGAGGCAAACGATCTCTCCACCATGACATTAGAAAACCTAGTCGGTAATCTAATGGCATATGAAGTGCAAATAGAAGAAAGAAAGAAGGACGAACAACAACATCAATCCAAGAAGAAAGTTCTTGCTTTTCATGCAACTTCAGATACAGATAATTCGGATGAAGATGAAGAAGAAATGGCCATGCTTTCAAGAAAGTTCAAAAGGTTCTTAAAACAAGGTAAGTATAATAAGAATAAAGATACTAACGATACTACTACTTGTTTTAAGTGTAACAAACCAGGCCACATGAAGAAGGATTGTCCATTGATGAAATCAAAAGGACACTTCAAGACTTTCAACAAGTCCAACAAATTCAACAAGTTCAACAAGAATAAGAAGGCCTTTCAAGCAACATGGGATGATAGCGACTCATCTTCCTCGGACGAAGAAGAAGCAACGGAAACCGCCAATATTTGCTTCATGGCCCAAGAAGATGAGGTACAAGATTATGATGCTTTATTAGAAGCCATTAATGAACTTTATAGTAATTTCAAAACTGAAAAGATTAGAAATAAAGTTTTAATAAAGGAAAATGAAAAACTTGTTAATGATAATTCAATTCTTGTTTCTCAAACATCATCTTTTAGTTCTCAAAAAGAAGAATTTGAAAAAGTTATTGTATCTTTAAAAAGAGACAATGAAGTTTTCTTAAAAGAGAATGCTTTACTTAAAAAGGAAATTTTTTCTTTAAGTTCTTGAATTAATGTTTTAGATAAAGATATGATAAGTTTCAAAGTTAAGTATGAAGATCTGTTGAAAAATGTAAATAAATTTAATAAAGGAAAAGAAAGTTTAAATATGTTATTATCTTCTCAAAAGATGTCTAACAACCATTTTGGTCTTGGTTTTTCAAAAGATAACATGTATAAGACTACTCATGTTGGTATTAGTTTTTCAAAGACTAATTTTGTAAAATCTACACATGTTCATAATCCATACAATTCTTTTGTAAAAAGAAATGATATTTCAAAAAGAAGTAGATGCAAATATATATGGGTTCCTAAGAATCTAAATAATATTGATAAGAATGTTTATATTGCATCTTTTATACATGATGTGTGTAATTCTAAGAATTATGTTTATACTAACAAAGGGAAACCAAATTCCAATTGGATTTGGGTTCCTAAAGGCTAATCTTTTTCGGACCCTATCATGATGGGTACCATATTTATTGTTTTATCTTATAGGTACCTAACAAAGAAAAGTGGATACTTGATAGTGGGTGTTCCAAACACATGACCGGACATATACAACTATTGTCTTCCGTACAAATCAAAAAAGGAGGTACAGTGATCTTTGGAGACAATAACAAAGGAAAAGTTATTGGAACCGGCATTGTTGGTAATCTTTCAAAACCTCTTATTGAAAATGTTCTTTTGGTAAGTGGTTTAAAACACAATCTATTAAGTATTAGTCAATTATGTGATAAGGGTTATAAAATTGTGTTTGAAAAAGATGTTTGTCTTATTTATGATGCTAATATGAAAGATATTTGTTTAAAGGTTTTCGAAATAATAACATATATGAATTGTCAATAGCATGCATGTCTTCAAATGAAAATTTATGTCTAATTGCTTCAAATAATGATTATTTTTATGGCATAAAAGATTTGGTCATTTGAATATGAAAACTATTTCTAAGATTTCAAAATTTAACTTAGTTAAAGGTCTTCCAAAAATTGCTTTCAAAAAGGACTATTTTTGTGATTCTTGTCAATTAGGAAAACAAGTTAAATCTTCTTTTAAATCAAAAGATTTGGTTTCTACAAAAAGACCTTTAGAATTATTGCATTTGGATTTATTTGGTCCTACTCGTGTTTCTTCATTAAATAAGAGTAGATATGTTTTTGTCATTGTAGATGATTACTCACGTTTTACATGGGTGATTTTTCTGAAAAATAAAAATGACACTTTTGATGAATTTGTAAGTTTTTGTAAAAGAATTCAAAATCAAAAGTCTCTAAACATAGTCACTATTCGTAGTGATCATGGAGGAGAATTTGAGAATGAATCTTTTTCAAATTTCTGTAATAAGTATGGTATTACACATAATTTTGCATTTCCTAGAGCATCTCCTCAAAATGGTGTTGTAGAGAGAAAGAATAGGACTTTGCAAGAATGTGCTAGAACTATGCTTATGGATAGTAACTTACCAAAATATTTTTGGGCTGAAGCAACTGCTACTGCTTGTTATGTTTTAAATCGAGTTCTTATTCGACCATTTTTAAATAAAACTTCTTATGAATTGTTTCATGATCGGATTCCAAAAGTTTCATATTTTAAGATTTTTGGTTGTAAATGCTTTATTTAAATACAAAAGATGCTTTAGATAAATTTGATGCTAGATCCAATGAAGGTATTTTTGTTGGCTATTCTACTCATAGTAAAGCATATAGAATTTTAATAAAAAATCATTTACTATTGAAGAATCTTTACATGTTAAATTTGATGAATCCTTGACTAAACTTGTTTCTAATGATTCTCCACATGATGATGATCATATTATAGTTTCTCCTAATAAAAATATTGTTATATCTTCTGTTGATACTAACTTGTCTAAGGATGAAGAGATTCCTACCGAGTTACCGAAAGCCTATGTTGAAGTAAGGAATCATCCACAAGATTTGGTAATTGGAGATATAAATCAAGGCGTTCAAACGAGATCCAAGTTGAACTACATGACACAAATTGCCTTCATTTCAATCATTGAACCGAAGAATATCAACGAAGCATGTGAGGACGATTTTTGGATAATCGCCATGCAAGAAGAGTTGAACCAATTTGTGAGAAATGATGTGTGGGATCTTGTGCAACGTCCTACTGATCATCCCGTCATCGGTACAAGATGGGTCTTCAAGAACAAACTCAATGAAGCCGGTGAAGTCATTAAGAACAAGGCAAGATTAGTAGCACAAGGGTATAATCAAGAAGAAGGTATTGATTTCGATGAAACTTATGCTCCAGTTGCAAGACTTGAATCAATTCGTATATTACTTGCTTTTTCATGTTTTATGAATTTCAAATTATATCAAATGGATGTTAAAAGTGCCTTTTTAAATGGAATAATTAAAGAAACTGTTTATGTTGAACAACCACCAGGTTTTGAACATGAAAAATTTCCTAACCATGTTTTCAAACTTAAAAAAGCTTTATATGGTTTAAAGCAAGCACCCCGTGCTTGGTATGATAGATTAAAGAGTTTTCTTTTAAATTCTGATTTTAAAATGGGAAGTGCAGATACAACTCTTTTTATCAAAAATGTTAATAAAGATATCTTAATAATTTAGATTTATGTTGATGATATATTATTTGGTTCTACTAATGATGATCTTTGTCAAGAATTTTCTAAGACTATGCAGAATGAATTTGAAATGAGCCACATGGGCGAACTCACTTACTTCCTCGGTCTTCAAATCAAACAAATGAAGGATGGAATCTTCATTTCCCAATGCAAATACGCTAAGGAACTTCTAAAGCGATTTGGTATGGAAAATTCTGGTCACAAGAATACTCCCATGAGTACAACTACCTTTTTGGACAAAGATGAAAGTGGTAAGAATGTCGATCAGAAACTATATAGAGGTATGATTGGCTCTCTACTTTATATTACTTCTAGTAGACCTGATATAATGTTTAGCGTATGCTTATGTGCTAGATATCAGTCAAATCCTAAGGAATCACATATTAAAGCCGTGAAAAGGATCTTTAGATATTTAAATAACACAGTCAACTATGGTTTATTTTATCCAAAGTCATGCACATTTGATTTATTATCTTATAGTGATGCTGATTTTGCTGGTTGTAAATCTGACCGGAAGAGTACTAGTGGTACTTGTCACTTTTTGGGACATTCACTAGTATCTTGGTTCAGTAAAAAGCAAAATTCCGTGTCCTTATCAACAACTGAGGCAGAATATATTGCTGCTAGTGTTGCATGTGCACAAATAATATGGATGAAACAAACCTTACTTGATTATGGCATGACTATCACAAACTCACCTATTATGTGTGATAATACAAGTGCTATTAATCTATCTAAAAATCCAGTTCACCATTCACGTACCAAACATATTGATATTAGACATCATTTCTTACGTGATCATGCTTTAAAAGGTGATATTTCTTTAAATTTCATATCAACTGATAATCAAGTTGCTGATATATTAACTAAACCTCTGAAAGAAGATACCTTTATTAAATTTAGAAGAGATTTGGGTATTTGTAATTTTTCAGATTTTTAAACAAATTTTTCAAATTTTTTCAAAAAGGCAGTTTTTTTATGCAAGTTAGTCGACTTATAACTCTTATTAGTCGACTTATAAAAGCCTTAGTCGACTTGAAATATTACCTAGTCGACTCCTGCAACAAACAGAAACTTCAATTCTGATTTGTCCAGAATTAGTCGACTATAGTAATTTTACAGTCGACTAGTCCTATTATTAGTCGACTAGTTTTGTCCTGTAAGTCGACTAATACTGTGAATTTCTGTTTTTCTGTTTTCGGATTTTTGATTCAAACCCGACCCAATAACTTAAGTTAAGGATCCGATATCAATTATTTTTTAATCCTATCCATTGATTTATATCTAGGATTCATCTTAACCTTTCATTTCTTTCTTTAACTCACCAAAACCCTAATAATCCCTCATTCTCTCCTTCCAACCGAGCTTCAGTCGACCAAGGAGAAAACCTAGGGCACCCGGTTCTGCGACTTCTTCCAGCCAATTCCTTCCAATTCCTCTCCAAGTTCTTCATTTCAGGGTAAAATCTTTTCAATTTCAGTATATTCCTTCAATATCTACTGTCTTTTTGTTCCAATTTCAGTTTTCATCATGTCTCGTTCCAAGAAAACAAAATTCACTCCTGGTTCATCCTCTTCAACCACTGTTGATTTTAGGACTTATCTGAAAAATCCACAGCTAGAGGCTGATTATCTTCGTCTGTCTCAATTAGATATCATACCAGGAAGGTTCATTAAATATGATGATTTTTATGATTATGATATCATGGATTATCTTAGAAATTGTGGTTTATATAACATGTTCTCCTCTGAAGTTAAGGATGCTTATTATCCTTTTCTAATCTATCTATTCTACACCAACTTAGCTTTTGAAGATAATGAAAATAAAACCTATCTTGCATCCTATGTTAAAGGTGTTCATATTAAGCTTTCTATCAAGAATATTGGCCGTATCTTATCTATTCCATATTCTGGCCTCACTCTTGATGAGATTGTGATGGATGATGAAGATGTTTTAGATCTTATCTTTCTACCAGGACAACATCTACCCATGTCCAACAACAAGCTTAAGCCAATTCCCCGTCTAATTGGTAGAATCCTTTCCTATAACATCTGCCCTAAGACTGGTAGTTATAATTACTACTCAAGGAATTATCGTCCTGTGTCTATGCTATTATGGCTGGACATGACGTTAATTGGGCTAAAATCATATTTGACACCATGGTCAAGTTTCATTCTTCTCACCTACCATTTGGCGCCTTTCTCACTCCAATCTTTCGGAAGTATAATGTTGATCTTGCTTCTGAAGAGACTGTTGTCAAGAGTTTTGAGTTCTTTGATCGTGCTGCCATTAATAGGATGAAGCTACCTGAGTTTCCTTCTAATGAACCCCAACAACCACCTTCTAATCCACCAAGTCCTCCACATGGTCCATCTACATCTTCACAACCCGATCCTCCTCCAACTCAACCAAATCCATATGCCGATGCTTTCTATAATTCCATGTCCGCCCAGATCGCATCCCTTCAATCTCAACAACAAAATTTGTTGGATTCTCACTCTCGCATTCTTGAGAATCAATCTATGATGATGACTAGGCTGCAATCCATTGAGTCTACCCAATCAGCCATAATCAGTCTTCTCAAGATCCATCACCCGCCTCCTCCTCCCGGATCCGAAGATTGAAGCTATTGACGTTGGAGTGTCTTTTTCTGCTTTTTGCTTTTGAAGAACTATTATGTATTTTCTGTTTTAAAGACTATGTCAGTTTATGTTTCAGACCTATGTATCTTCTCTTTTTGTTAATGACAAAGGGGGAGAAATGTTAAGTGTTTATGTGTTATCACTTTGTGTTATGTTTGTAACTTGTTATGTAAAAACTCTGTTATGTTATGTGAGAATTTTATGTTGTGATATGTGTATCTGTGTTTATAGTGATATGTGTATCTTTGTGTATCTATGTGTATCTGTATGTATATTCTGAAAATTCTGCATGTTGTGCAAAATTGTGACACTATTTGACATATATATGTTATGAATACTAACATATAATCATGCAGGTGCAACCTAACATTTTCTGCAGGGACAAAATTTTTTTTATATATAACTTAGTTACTGCAGGGGAGTTTTGTTGCAGGGGGAGCCATCATAGACATATGTTGTCATCATCAAAAAGGGGGAGAATGTTGGAACCTGACAAGTTCAAGATGTTGACGCCTCTCCAATTACTAGATTTTGATGATGGACGAACACGACTACTACATGATGATTGCTCTACCTCAAATGGAGTTTATTATGCTTACGGGTGTTTGTGGAAGTTGTTGTGTAAACTTAGAAAGTTTTGTAATAGCCTTGATCAACTTACACACAAAATTAACCTTCCAAGTCGACTTACCCTATTGATATAGTCGACTACCCCAATGTAGTCGACTTGATATATAGCCCTAGTCGACTAGTCCACTTAGAACAAAAACTCTCAACTCTCTGTTTGGACTCTGTAAGCCAAATTAGTCGACTTGACTTTCTTCCTAGTCGACTAACAGATACTCTAGTCGACTAACCCTATTTCCTCCAGTCGACTAATCCAGTTTTAAGTCGACTACAAGTTAGTTACAGTCGACTAATTTCAGTTATCCAGAAACTTTTGTTTCCAACAGACACTTCCCTAGTCGACTAACAATCTTACCTAGTCGACTAATAAGTGAACTTTTGCCTAGCCTAGTCGACTAATCCAGTATCCTAGTCGACTATAAGCAGTTTCTGACTGTTGGACAGTTTCTCTTATCTGATTCTTTTGGCAACGTTTTCAAATGTTTAAATTGTCTGAATTGATGCCATAACTTCCCTAACTGACCCTAGTCTACATCTATATATAGAGAAGTTATTCCTAAGGCCATTCACTAATTCTTTCAATCAGATTTCCAAAGCCAAAATTTCCAGAATCCTGAAAACTGAAATTTGCAATTTCTTTCTTCACCAAAAGCCATTTCCTCTTGTGAAGAATTCTGAAGTTAAACCTTCCTATACAGAACCTTGTCCACTACAGATCCTTATCAAGGCTATAGGAAGTTATTGTATTCATTTCAAAGAAAGTTGTACAAGGAGTCTTCTTGGATGTAGAAGATTGTACAAGGCGTGTTCTCTTGGTGGAAGAGAAGTTGTGCACGTTGGCAAAGGGTGTTTGTCAAGTGGTGCACAAGGCACTTGTTGTAGGGTGTACACAAGGAAAGTAAAGGAAAATCTCAAGCGTTTGCTTGGGGACTGGATGTAGGTCACAAGGACCGAACCAGGATAACTCTCCGCTGTTTGCGTTTGTTTTTCTGTGCTTAATCTCTTGTGATTATTTAATTTCTGCAAGTGATTTGTTTAAAGTTTAAATAACACTATTCACCCCCCCCTCTAGTGTTGTTTTGCTTGTTATATAGATCCTACAAGAAGATGAGGTACAATATACTGAACTTTTAGATGCATTCCATGAATTATTCAATGATCTAAAGAATGAAAAAATGAAGAATAAAGTTTTATCAAAGGAAAATGAAAAACTTTTCAAAGAAAATTCATGTTATGTCTCTCAAGTTTCTTCTATAAATTCTCAAAAAGATGATTTTAAAAAAGTGATATCATCATTGAAAAAGGATAATGAGAATTTTATAAAAGAAAATATTTTGCTTAAAAAGGAAACTATGTCTTTAAATGAAAGAATTTCTGTGTTAGGTAAAGACATGTCAGTTTTCAAAATGAAATATAAAGAGATTTTGAAAAATGTGACTAAGTTTAATCAAGGAAAAGAAAAGTTGAATGATTTGTTATCATATCAAAAGATGTCACATAATCATTATGGTCTTGAATTTTTTGAAAAATCTTCATATGTTAGTAATCCATATAATTCTTTTGTGAAAAGAAAGTCTGTTATTATTTCAAAAAGAATTAAGAACAAGTTTATATGGATTCCTAAAAACTTAAGCATTGTTGATAAAAAATACTTATATTGCATCATACATACATGATATGTGTAATTCATGCAATTATGTGTATACTAACAGATGGAAACCAAATTCAAATTGGGTTTGGTCTCCTAAAGGTTAATGCTTTACTCTTATGATTGGTACCATCTAATGTTTATCTTTCAGGTACCGTATAAGAAGTTTGATAAGAACAATACTTTAAATATTTATCATATATATACATGTTATGATATATTTGTTGCAGGGGGAGTACACAAGTGTTTCTATTCTGTTATAACCCATTTTCTGTAGGAGGAGAACATATAACTTATTTTCTGCAGGGGGAGTATTCGTGCACACAAAGTGTCTTCATCAAAAAGGGGGAGAATGTTGGAACTTACTTTTGATGATACATTTGTGAAGTCATATCATATGGAGCTCTATCACAAGCCTATTCAAGAGTTCTACATGATCAAGACTTCCCAAAGAGAGTTGATAATGATGGGGGAGTATTCGTGCACACAAAGTGTCTTCATCAAAAAGGGGGAGAATGTTGGAACTTACTTTTGATGATACATTTGTGAAGCCATATCATATAGAGCTCTATCACAAGCCTATTCAAGAGTTCTACATGATCAAGACTTCCCAAAGAGAGTTGATAATGATGTGTATTGTAATTGTTGATAGTATGTTAAAAGCCTTGAAACACACACACACACACATCATAGCCTATTAGTCGACTTATAGCCTTCTGTAGTCGACTTATACATAGTATAGTCGACTTGCCTTTTTATGTAGTCGACTAGATTTATGTCCTGAAAATATACCAACTCTCTGTTTGCATTATTAGTCGACTTAACAGTCTTCCTAGTCGACTAATAGACTTGTATAGTCAACTTATACCTTCCCTCTGGTCGACTAGTTTCAGTTTCCAGAAACTTGTCTTTTGATTTCGACTTGACCTAGTCGACTTGGTCCCAATACTAGTCGACTAACTCAGAGAAATTTGCCTACCCTAGTCGACTAACCCATATCTCAAGTCGACTAATGGCAGTTTCTGACTGTTGGACAGTTTCTATTTTCTGGTGTTTCCTTTAACGTTATCCAACGTTTAAATATTCAAAATGGACCTGATAACTACCCTAACTAACCATAGAGTTCAGCTATAAATAGGGTTGTTATCTTAGGTTAAAAACACCAATTCAAATAGAAAGTTTTCTGACCAAAACTCTGCCAAAATTCTAATTTTCTGAAAACTATTCCCACTTTCTGTTTCTTCACCAAATTCCTACTCCAAAGTGAAGATTTCTTAAAGTCAACATATAATAGCCCTTGTCCACGATCACATACTGAATCAAGGCTTATAGGAAAGTTTGTAATCACTCAAAGGAAGCATTGTATAAGAGCGTCTTCGGGTTGAAGAGAGTTTGTACAAGGTGTTGTGGTCTTCTTGGTTGTAAGAAGAGTTGTATACATTTGGGAAAGGGGATTTGTCAAGTGGGATACAAGGTGTTGATTTTGGGTGTACAAAGTCAAAGGATAAAGAAAAATCTCAAGCGGGTGGCTTGGGGACTGGATGTAGGTCACGAGGACCGAACCAAGATAAATCACTTGTGTTTGCATTCATTATCATTTTCTGTGATTTATTTCCTTTATTTGCAAGTGCTTTAATTGTTTAACGCTAATATCTTTGTGTGACTGTTGACGTGTATTTTAGATCCACAATTGTCATCATCTTGGGACCAACAATATGTTCTCGATAGATAGCATGATTTGAGGGGGAGCTTTTTCTAGCTCCTTCCACATTTGTTTCTAAATAACTTATATGTTTTGTCATCATCAAAAAGGGGGGATTGTTTGCCCAAAGTTACAATCACCCGGTTTTAGAGTTTTGATGATCACAAAACATATATAGTTATTTGTACTAATTAAGTTTAAGTGTTTAATATTGTTTCTGAAAGTACACCTGGAGGGGGGGTGAATATGTGTACGGCTAATAAATGAACAATAATGCAAAAATTAAAAACTAATTGCAACACACTTAGTGTAACCAACGAGTGTAGCCGAATTCCCGATGAAGGGCTCTGGACTAACTCCTCTTGATTCCTCTGAATAAGAGTTGAGGTGCTATATGAAACTCTCATGGTTAAACACAAGTGAGGCACACAAACAAACACAACCAAGCATATAAGAATGATATGACAATATGAATCAATGCAAGGTACAATATAAGAGAGAGAGTTAGAGAAAGTGGATCAATCGCAAACACACGGATATGTTTTGAGGTTCGAGCACACAGATCTATGTCCCCGCCTTCACACAGAAGGATTTCCACTTACTTGTCCACACAAGACTCCCACACAGGGAACCTCCACTGAGGATTTGGGGCAATACAATAACCGGGAGTACACAACTCCTCTCTCAAATACAACACAACCTCTACACTTAGAGGCTAGGCACAAAGCCAACAATATCACCTCACAAATGAGGGATAGGCACAAAGCCAAACAACCAATCAACCTCTGACTAGAGGGATAGGGCACAAAGCCACCACTCCAATAATCAACCTCTACACAAGACGGATATCACAAATAAGGAGGGTTTACAACTTTGTGATCAAAAAGACCACAAACCAATTCCCTTCTCACAAAACAAAGATCCTAATAGATAGGATAGAATGATAAGCTCAAGTGTGAGAAATAAAGAGTTTGGAAAACAAAACACAAAGAAAAATACTTGGGAAAATAAGTTAAACAAGATTGAAGTGAAGATCAAAACCAATATCCCAAATATCCTATTTTTCTTTGATTTTTCCAACCCTTTAAAACAAATAAAGATTGATCTTTTGGCACTAAAAAATCTTTTAAAAACTTGTATTAAAACACTAGAGAAGATCAGAATTTTTGGCTCTTAAAAACTTGTTAAGAAACAACTCATATGTGGAGTATTTATAACCCCCACAAAATTCTGCCCGTTGGCTGGCAGAAAGGTCAAAAATGACCTTCCGGTCGACTGGCCGGTCGACCGGTCAACAGTCAAAAATTTGACCGTTGAGCCCTCCGGTCGACCGCCCAGTCGACCGTGCCAGATCCAGAGAGCAATTGCTCTTTGGCCGGTCGACCGGGCCAAGCCTCACGGTCGACCGCTCGGTCGACCGCCCCCACCCGAGAGTGGGGCACTTGCAGTCGGTCGACCGCTTGGTCGACCGGCCTAAGTGGCTGGCCATGTGCACGTCCTCGTGCACGTTGGTCGACCGATCCAGTCGATCGACCACTGGTCCGGTCGACCGTCCCGGTCGACCGCCAGGGCCTGGCAGGCAAATTACAGGATTTGAAAACTGGTTTTTTTATTGTCAAATAAATCCCATAAAATCTCTAAAAATCCACAAAAATAAGTTCTTGTATTATCTATGAAATACAAACATGTTTGAGTGAAATCAAACCATGTTACAAGCATATTGAACCATTTTTGTGACTTACAAATTTTGCCGAAAACTAAAATCCGTATTTTTCAAAACTTGGATTTTTGAAATGAAAAACCGTTTTCTCCAAAACACTTGCGAATATAAAAATATGATATTGAAACAATTTTGAAACATATAGTATATGGATAGAATCCAATATACATATAAAGATATATATATCAATGTTTTTGACATTAAATCCGAAAATAAGTTTTGTTTAAATACAAAAAAAAAAACCAAACTCATGAAATAGACTATCGAACTAAGTTTGTTTAAATAGTTGAAGCATAGATGTATACAGAACAAATCTAATATATATTAAACCATGTAAACTTGTTTTGATTCTATCTATTCATGAAAACCAAGATCGATTAAACCGAAAACCAAAACATGAAACTTAAACAAGTGTGTGTGTTGTGAACTTGAGCATATCACACTATCTAATCTTTAACAATGGATCTAAACTAACTATTCTAAAACAAATCGAGGTCTTCTTGTAGAGCGCCATCTCTAAGTCGACTCAATCCAAACGTGATCCACTGAGCTTGACTCCAAACGAGCGCTAGATATGAACTTGACGCTCGGGCTCTTGAATCACCATGTGAAAGCTCCAAAACACCTTTGTTGAAGCTAATCACCTACTAATATCTTGGTTAAATATCTGAAACTAAATATCACAAGATTATTAGTAAACTATAACTACATGAGTTAATCATCATCAAAACTAGAGTGGAAGGCCTCTGGGCCAGCAATCTCCTCCTTTTTGATGATGACAAAACTCATGGAGTTATATATGCATGGATTAAAGTTAAGCTTCAAAGAAGCTCCCCCTTAACTCATGCATAGCAATAAACAATAAGATATGCAATGAATATTAAACATGAGTATGCATAAACATGCATAAAATAATGAAAGAAACATGCTCTTGATACCAAATTTTTAAAATAAATTCCTTTTCCCTTTTAAAATAAACATGGTCTTAAATACCAAATGAAAATATAAACTTAGAATAAACATGTTCTTTAAATAATTGTTTTTGATACCAATAAAAATTTCAATTGAAAGCTTTATCAATAAAAGCAATAAAAGCTCTTGATATCAATCAATAAAAATTCTCGATACCAACTGAAAGATAATCAATAAAAGCTTTTGATACCAACAATAAAAATTTTAACAAAATCTCTTGATACCAATAAACCAAAACAATAAAATATGTTCTCTTGATACCAATATCAACAAAACATCAAAACATCAAACAAACTCTTTTGATACCAATATGAAATAAACTTTGATATAAACTTATAAATAAACAATAAACATGCATATTTAAATAAACAATAAACATGCATATTTAAATAAACAATAAACATGCATATAAACTCAAATACTTCTCCCCCTTTTTGTCAATCATCAACAAAGGGGTTAAAGTAAACAATAAAATAATGTTCTCTCCCTTTCTGTCTGAAACAAAAAAAATCAATTAGGGGTGAAATCAAATCAAAACATTATGATACCAATTGAAAAAAAATATATCAATTTAGTGCATCATGATATCAATTGAACATAAATAAAACATACCAATTGAAATTACATAAAACAAATATTTTTTTTAATTTAAATAAACATGTCTATATTATATCAATTGAAAGTAAATAAAATATTTTGAAGAAATCAACCAAAAATTTTGATACTAATTGAAAGTAAATAAAACATAAAAAATTTGATATCAATTGAAAGATGTAAACATATAGGTAATCTTGATACCAATTGTAAAAATTAGTACCAATTGAAAGTAATTTTTCATTAGGAGCATATGTTACCAAAAAAAAAAATTAATCAAAATCATTTTTCAATCATTTTTCAATATAAAGTGTGGGAGTAAAATACCAAAGGTAAACAATACCAATTAAAAGGTGAAATATGAATTTTCTTCTCCCTTCATGAAATACTAAACAAAAAGATGCATAAGCTTGTATAAGATACCAATTGAAACATAATCAATTGAAATATAATAGTCATTTAAGAAATCAAGCTTAGCATAACTAAAGTTTGTGCTCAAAGATATAGAGATATAGTAAGCACAAATAAAGCTTATATGTATGAAAAATTGAATACCAATCGAAATTGATACTATTTGAAGTGTAAGCATACATATTTAAAAACATATATGAGTATACAAAAATAATGTTAATAGTGATACCAATTGAAAAATCCAACGATACCAAAATTGAAAGTATAATAAGAATCAAGTGTATAACTCATAATCCCTACCACCCATTCATGCACATGTTTAAATAGATTTTCAATAATGAGCATACAAGGCATGGTCGCCCAACCAGCCGCCCTTAGATGGGTAGGGGTTTTCAAAAATAGGATTTGAAAAATATAGCATGTTTGAAAAATACTACCACATGAAGAATACGAACTAGTTATATGAAAATTTGAAAACTAGTACGAAATCCTTCAAGTAAGGAATAAAACAAAAATATAATTCATAAAACATGAAAATCACATGAGCACCAAACACTCAAAATCTATATAGCACAAATTATACTCATGAAAACAAAATCATGAGAAACATTAAATAAAGTGAGTGTATAAGAGTTATGTGAAAAACATAGTCATGGAAATAGGCAATCAAGCTCATAATGAAATTCCTTAAAAACATGAAAATCATCAAAACTAGAATCCTTCAAGGTATATGTATGTTTTGTACAAACTAGAGTATACATACATATCCAAACATGAATGAGTCCACAAAAGTATATGCATGAAGGCAAGTGGCTCAAGGATGTATATGTATAACAATTAGTTTAGACAAAATAGACATATACATAAAGTTAAACATAAACATGATAAACATGTTCAAAAATAGAGAATACAAGTCAAATGCATGAATCATCAAAACTAGACTATACTAGTACATCTAATAAGTACAAATGAGCATTCAAGCACAAATATATAATAGTCTATTTGTGGCTCACTAGTTGTACAAGCATATATCCAAGTTTTAATGAAAACTAACATCTAGACATGTAATCAAAACCTGAAGCATAGAAATAAAAACATGAAGTGCAAATGTTTAAACAAAACTCATATGATCATTATGTAAATGCACATGCATAGATCTATGATATACACAATAGCTAAACAAATGTGAGAACACAAAGTATTAGTCCATATTAAACATGGGTGTCTCAAATACTAATCATGTATGGCATATGGCATAATGAACATTTAAAACATGACATGCTAAAAATCAACAATATGAAAAGCATGTAAAAATGAGGGGTAAGAGATCGTTACCAAACCGATGAGGGTACATCTCTATGTCTCCAAACCATGGTGGTCCTTCCACTAAACTCCCCTTGAAAGTGATGCATCCAAATAGTCCTCTTTAAGTTCGGAACGTATCCACCTCAAGGCACCATCACTCTCACGTCATGTGAGAGCCCACACCTACATCAAAAATAGGAGTGGTCTTTGGTACCCAAACTCTTTTGGGTCTATGGGGGTTAGCTCCTTTCCTAACCCAAACAAATTTAGTTGCTATATTTGAATCATGTATACGATCATAACAAAACTTAGCAAGGTGGCCCTTACGTCCACAATGTGTACATGTGTACACATGAGCATACATTGTGTGATAGGTGTGTATGTGAGGAGCATGTGTATGTCATGATTTGTGTGCATGCATAAGAGGAACTTGTTTCTTTCAAAACATAGATTCCAACTGTGAGTGGTTCAAAGCACAATGGCTCAAAGTGGAGCCCAAACAATCAACACTCTTCTTTAACAAATAAATATCAGTATCAATCCTAGAAGAAGAGGTGCATGCAATAAGTAAGCTAGATGAAGAAGCTACACTAGCATGGCAAACATGTGTGTCTAAATCATTTTTCAAAGAAATATTTTTCTTTAAACAATCTTCCAATTCTTTTGAAATCAAATCAATTTTGTTTTTCAAAGAATTATTCTCTTTTAATACAAAATCAAGTTTTGAAGTTAAATCCTCATTTTTCTTCAAAACATTTTCACAATCATTTTTATTTTTCAAAATCTTGTTTTCAATTAGAGCAAGATCAAGTTGGGATTTAAGTGAGTCATGTTCACTTGAAATCTCATCCCTTTCTCGCAAAGCAATCTCAAGTCTAGAAGATAAATTTTTATTTTCTTCTTTTAAACCAAAACTATCCCTTATCAAAAGTTTATATTTTGAAATCAAATTTTCACAATTTTTAGCTAGTTCATCATTTAAGGCATGTGCATCCATACACTCATTGCAACATGAACTAGTACTAGCATCTAGTTGAGTATCCGATTGTACCTCAAGGGAGTCATTCCCTTGGACCATGAAGCAACGTTCGTCGGACTCGTCTCGACTAGATTTCCTCTTCTTATTGATAATCGTTGGTAGCTCAGGAGATGTCAAAATGTTCCACACTGCAAAAGCGAAATCATAATGAGAAAACACATGTAAATATTTTTTATCAAGAGATGGTCTAAGTGCCTTAAGGGCTAGTGCATTTGCCTCTATATGCTTGCTATCACTAAGGTAGGATTCCTTGGTAATGGCAAGGTAAACTTTGTAACCAAGGGCTTTTAAATGACAACTCATCATAACCTTCCATATATCAAGTCTAGAGATATCAAACATGGGAGGGCTATCCATGAGTGCAAACTATATGTGTGCAAATGCAAATGCAAATGTAGATTAGCAAAACCAAGATCACACTCCTAGGTGGTTAAACCTAATATCAGTAGCGTAGGCTCTGATACCAATTGAAAGTACACCTAGAGGGGGGGTGAATAGGTGTACGGCTAATCTATGAACAATAATGCGGAAATTAAAAACTAATTGCAACACACTTAGTGTAACCAATGAGTATAGCCGAATTCCCGGTGAAGGGCTCTGGACTAACTCCTCTTGATTCCTCTAAATAAGAGTTGAGGTGCTATATGAAGCTCTCGTGGTTAAACACAAGTGAGGCATGTTGGTCCCGAGATGATGCCAAATGCGGAACTTTCTCTGTTGGCACTTATGGATCTAAACTACATAGTCAACACAAATAGTAAACAAAGAAGGATTAAGTTAAACAAATAAATAAACTTGCAGTAAAGGAAATCAAATCTCAGAAAAGTTTAGACAAACGCAAACACGAGAGATTTATCCTGGTTCGGTACTCGTGACCTACATCCAGTCCCCAAGCCACCCGCTTGACATTTTCCTTTATCCTTGATTTTGTACACCCAAAATCACAACCATGCACACCACTTGACAAATCCCCTTTGCCAAATGTGTACACCTTCTCTTCTACCAAGAGAACAAACTCCACCTTGTACAACTGCTTCTACACCAAGAAGACACCCGTGTACAATGATTGCTTTGAGTATTACAATACTTTCCTATAAGCCTTGGTATTGTGTATGAACGTGGACAAGGTCTAGTATAGGAGACAAACTTCAGAGAACTTCACTAGAGAATCAGAATTTGGTGAAGAATTTAAGTGGGAACAGTTTTCAGGATTGGCAGAATTTTTGATCTTAGAAAACTGAAGATTAGGATTGGTTTTTGGCCTTTTGATTAACCACCCTATTTATAGCTGTACTCTAGGGTAAGTTAGGGTAGTTACAGGTGCAATTCAAATGTTTGAAACGTTGGAAAACGTTGCACAAAAGACCAAATAACAGAAACCGTCCAACAGTCAGAAACTGCCTATAGTCGACTTGCCTTTTGAGTTAGTCGACTATACAAGGCAATTTACCAAAGGTTAGTCGAATAGGTTTGGGTATAAGTCGACTAGGTCATGAAAAGTTCGAATGACTAGTTTCTGGATAACTGAATCAAGTCGACTGCAACTTCCTTCAAGTTGACTGGACCAGTGATTAGTCGACTAGGGGCATAGGATTAGTCGACTACAAGGTCTATTAGTCGACTATGTTTGTCTGTCAAGTCGACTAATGGACAAACAGAGAGTTGGCTTTCTTTTGGACACATGACTAGTCGACTAGGGGGTTTGGGTTAGTCGACTACCAAGTGTATTAGTCGACTAATATGAACTATAAGTCGACTAATGGTCAATGATATGTGTGTGTGTATCAAGGCTTCTGACATGCTATTTCACAATTACAAACCACATCATATCAACTCTCTTTGGGAAGTCTTGATCATGAAGAACTCTTGATTCGTCGTGTGTTAGAGCTCCAAATGAAATGCTTCACAAATGTCGTCATCGAAATGTGTTCCAACATTCTCCCCCTTTTTGATGATGACACGTTGTGTGCACATATGCTCCCCCTGCAGAAAATAGGTTATATTTTTCTCCCCCTGCAGAAATTGGGTTATAACAGATAGAGAAATACTTTGTTCTCCCCCTGAAACAAATATATCATAAAATATATATATATATGTGCTTATCAACTTTTATATGGTACCTGCAAGATAAACGTTAGATGGTACCAAACATAAAAGAACATATTAACCTTTAGGAGTCCAAATCCATTTAGAATTTGGTTTCCACCTGTTAGTATACACATAGTTGCAAGAATTACATATATCATGAATGTATGATGCAATATATGTATTTTTATCATGAATACTTAAATTCTTAGGAATCCATATAAACTTATTTTTCTTAGACTTTCTTTTTACAAAAGAACTATATGGATTACTACAATATGAAGATTTTTCAACAAATCCAATACCATAACTATTATGTGACAACTTCTGAAAAGATAATAAATCATTCAACTTTTCTTTTCCTTGATTGAACTTAGTCACATTTTGCAAAATATCTTCATATTTCTTTTTGAAAACTGAAATATCTTTATCTAAAATAGAAATCCTTTTATTCAAAGACTCAGTTTCCTTTTTAAGAAAAATGTTCTCTTTTATAAACTTCTCATTATCATTTTTCAAAGATGATATGACTTTTTCAAACTCATCTTGTTGAGAATTTATAGAAAATACTTGTAAAGCATAACATGAATTTTCATTTAAAAGTTTTTCATTTTCTTTTGATAAAAACTTTATTTTTCAGTTTTTCATGCTTTAGATCATTAAACAATTCATGAAATGCATCAGAAAGTTCAGTAAATGATACCTCATCATTTTCTATGGCCATGTAACAGAGGTTGACACGTTCAGTGGTTTCTTCTTCATCAGAGGAAGAGGAATCACTATTTTCTGATGATGCTTCATAGTTTTTCTTCTTTCTGAACTTTTTGCTCTTGTATTTATCTTTCTTTTGAGCAAAGGGCAATCCATCTTCATATGACCTGGTTTATTGCAATTAAAGCATTTGAATTTACCTTGCTTTAGAAATCTCCTGAATTTCTTTGAAAGCATTGCCATCTCCTCTTCATCGTCATCGGAATCGTCCGTGTCGGAGGATGCATGGATGGCAAGTTCTTTCTTCTTTGAGTGGTGTTGTCGTTTGTCCTTCTTTCTTTCTTCTAACTGTACTTCATATGCCATTAGATTACCGATTAGGTTTTCTAATGTCATAGTTGAGAGATCATTCGCCTCTTCAATAGCGGTTGTCTTCTTCTCCCATTCTGGTGTGAGTGCACGAAGGATCTTACGAATTCTTTCAACTTGGGTGCAGTCCTTTCCAAGGGATGTTAATGAATTGGTAATGTCGGTGAATCTTGTTACCATTTCGGATATGGTTTCATTCTCCTCCATTTTGAATAATTCAAACCTGTGGACAAGAACAGATATTTTAGACTCTTTAACTTTACTTGTGCCTTCGTGTGTTACCTGAAGAGTATGCCATATTTGATGTGCAGAAGTGGCTGTTGACACTCTGTTGAATTCTTCTTTGGTTAATGCACAGAACAAGGCATTCATCGCTTTGGCGTCAAGGTTCGCATTCTTCTTTTGATCCTCACTCCAAGCGTTGTAGTTGGTTATTGGCTTGGTGTAGATGCTTCTACGATGTTCCAAAGTTCGTAGTTGAGCGATTGCAAGTAGATCTTCATTCTACACTTCCAATAGTTGTAGTTGGATCCGTCAAATAGCGGTGGACGTTGTGTAGAATGTCCTTCTTTGAATTGTGACGAAGGGAACTCCGTTGCCATCTTTGCTTGTTGTTGTTGACTAGGTATGCAGGGCTTGTATGCCGGTTCCGGGTATGTAGGTGATAGGTAGTGAAAAGTGCATATTTATCATTACATTACGATCACATTTTCATATTTATTCCTATAATTTTGCACTATTACTAATATTTTATTATTTATTGTGTGCAGGCCTTGAGAAATAAAAATAAAGGAATAAAGCCTCAAAAGAAGCCCAAAAGCCCATGTTTAAAGCCCAATGTAAAAGTTGCAATTATCAATTATCAAAATTGCAATTACTAAGGGCAATAGTTGCAAATTACTAAAAGAAGAGGGAAGGGATAGACTTCTACTCAACCCTAGTTGCTTGCAAGACAATCCTAAAGATAAAAGGAGAAGAGTTTAAAGATAAATTCGGATTCAGACGGTACAGTATTCAGATCATAACTTTTGCTACAGATATTCAAATCCGATGATTTAAGATGCTCCAGAAAGAAGACTTGAAGGCCTACAACTCTTATGTTGATCAAACTTTTCAATTCAATCCGCAGATAAGACATATTCGGTGATCAACATGATAACAAGTTGCAGGACAGAGTTGTACTGGGACTTTACTTCTTCCAGCTCCTATAAATACCCCTGCAGAGCAATAGAGAAGGACACACAGAAAATACAGAGCCAAAAATTAGGGTTTTTAGGCTTTCTTCTAGTTAGTAGTTTTCTTTTCTCTTTTGTAATTTTTATTTTTCCTTTTTGTAACTGAGAGGAGAGGACGTTTTCATGGAGGAAGGAGATCTACTTGTACTGAGGGTGACAATCGGTGTAAGTTTTGCTCTTCTTCTATTGTTAAATAAATCAACTCGAGGTTCGTTTTTTTTATGTTCTTTTATTCTTGTTTAATCTTGTGTTTCTTTGTTCTTATTTTCTTCTATTTTCTCTCTAATGTCTTGTGAACCATGAGACCCAATTGCGTTGAGACTGCCTAGCCGAAGAAGAGCCCTTGATGGCCTATGGAGATGAACAAACCTTCGTTAGTTTGTCTTTTATTTTCGTAGTGTAGATTAAGAAGGTAGACGATCCTATACGCCAAACTTGTACGCCTTCCAAGACAAGGTAAGTCATCGCACGGATCAAAGGTAAGCAAGATAGAAGAGGTATGTATGTATAGTTTTTTTTCTTTCTAATTCTAGTTTAGATCTCCATCTCTCTCAAATTTACTTTTCACCTTCTCATTGTAAATATCATATACCATTGTAAACAATAAAAGAAAATAATTTTTAGAGAATCTTACTTAAACGCTTCCATCGCTAGTCCCTCCCTGAGGATCACGACCCGCATAGCCATTGCTACCGCGGATTCGAATTGAGAACTTTGCACATCTTCACTTTTAAATTTAACTTCATTATTTTGTGTGCAGGTGAATCTCAATCAAAATTTTGGCGCTGTTGCCGTGGAGGGACGGTAAGTTTCTCTATAAAAAAAAACTAATTATTCTTTTATTCTTTCTGTTTGCAGGTTTGGAGAACAGGATACATAACAGCAGAAAAGAACATATAGCAACTTTGTGCCTCTGCCCTCGAAGGCAGAGCAGCAGAGCCTACTACAGTGCCGCGCAAACGCGACAATAGCCGCGTGTCCGCGGCCTTAGTAGTTCATTACTGATTCAGTTTTCTGCAGGTTGCTGCAATCTGCAAATTTGATTTGTCTGCTCTGTTAAATATTTTCTGTGATCACCCTGCATACTGCTAACTAATCAACAGTAAAATACTTGTTGAGAAAGAGAAAAAATTGATTAGACGTTTGCATTTTAGGCACGTGTCTTTTCAATTCATTTATTTTTACTGTTGAAGAGTGCTGGAGCAAGGTACGTTCGCATTGCATGTAGAATAGGACTCATCTCTTGGGTGATTTTCATTGCTTTGAGTGAATCTTATTTACATATCTTGTACACTTGCACAAACTTATCTTAAGGGCACTAACCAATAACAAGATAAGGTGGGGATTTAATCACCCTTCCTTGGCCCAAAAATCATATTCCAAGCACTCACTAACCCAAGCCTAATTAAAAATTAGTAGACATTGGCCCTAAGGACATCTCGGACTCAATTAAAGAGATTATCCTAAGGGGGAACGGTGTTGGAATTTGACTTCTGCCAAATCAGTGTCAAGGAAGGGGATTGAGGGCCGAAAGCCCGAAGATTGGTGGTTATTTAATTAAGGAACGTCTTTGACGAAAAACCTCCCACCAATCTTGCCCTGACCTGGCTGATTAACTTGTGGTCAAAGTCTACACACCTACCTCCTGTGGACAGTCTAACCAGTTAGGAGTCGTCTAGGTCATAGGTCTACCCTAACTTAGGTTAGAATTTTTTTTTGTTTACTTATTTGTTTGTTTTCTTTTCTTTATTTGTGTTTGTGTGATATGGCATATAATAATAATTTTTCCAATTTTAATCCATATTACACACCACCCTCTTTTTCGGATATTACCAACCCGCCATATCATAATTTTGACCAATCTAGTGTGCCGGAATGGTCTTATCCGAATAAATATAACCCATACCCCCATCTTATGACCATAATTTTCATACCACTTTCGACTCTTCACAGAGTTCATGGGGTTTCGCTTCCCCCGAGTCCAATTTCAACCAACTTGTCCTCCATATCCACCTTGTCCCACAATATTCCCAAGATTCATACTCAGATCCACCCATTCAGAATAAAAACCATCTATCCGGGAAATGATGAGTATGCAGGAGTCCAAGCAACAAACACCATCAATCTTGACATGATGATGCGTGAGTCCACCGACTCACAACTTCATCACGATTACACTTCCTCTTTTCAAGTCCAATCACAAAATGATGCACCAATTGACTATGAAAAGATGCTTAAAACCATGACTCAGGCTAGATTAGCTCGTGATCAGGAAATAGATATGATGGTTCAATCTTTACGTTCTCACCGTCCGGCCAATTATGCTTTCGCTGACCACTCTCTTAGAGCCGAAGAATCACGTTGCTTTGGACAACAAGATTCTAATTCAGTACCATCATTTGAGCTTGCCGAAACTCCAATTGATAGTTTGGCAAGTTATTCCTTTCCTGAAATAGAACTTGAGCATGAATATGATCCTGATCTCCCACTTGGTGATTCAATTTTACTTCCTGATTCAATAATGACTCCGGTGTCTCCACCTGATTTTACATTTCCCGAGTCAACATTGGATCTTGTACCAATTCATCATGAAATTGAATCACCCATTTTTGATGATCATATTGAACTTGACCAATTTTGCAATTTTGAAAGTCCCATGGATAAATTGGTAAGTTCTCATTTTTATGATATTGAACTCAATGAGATATGTGACCTAGATTCTCAAATCTGTGAGCAAGTTCAAATTCCCGAATCATTATTGACTCCTGTTTTGTTACCCGACTTAGGTAATCTTTTAGAGTCAGTTTTGATTCCCACACCTATCATTCCTGAACTTGAATCACCAACATTGAGTCACATTCCATTGTGGGAAACTGATTGTGGACTTGAGTTTCAGCTTATTGATTTGGACCCACTTCCTCCTGAACCTAGCCCGACTCCTGAACCCTTACTTGATTTAAGTTTCTTTCCTGAGTCGGTATTCGTTCCCATACTTACGACGTCCAAGTCAATCATTCCATCTTTTCACACTCTATTTTGGGACAAGGCGGTTGACACAATTGATTCTGAAAATAATTATGAATTATGAAATTTGATGGGGTGAAATTGTTAGGTTCCTCCAAATACTACTTTATCTTGATTGGGTAGCAACGCTTGACCCATTAGACCACCATCGGAACAACCACCTTAAGGTAACTTCTGCCTTCCCTTCTTCTTTTTCATGCATATATGCATTCATTCATACATTGAGGACAATGCATGAGATAAGTGTGGGGGTAGGCTTACTAACATACTAACATAGATAGAAACTAACCAAAATTTGCTAATAAACAAAAAAAATTATAAAAAGGACAATATTTTAACTTATCTTTTGAAAGAAATCTAAGTTAGTCTTAAGAATTAGGAAAATCATGATTAGGATTTCTAAAAACTTGGTCAAAATAAAATAAATTGTTGAATTTTTAGGTATAGGAGAAAAAATTGAATAAGTAATTAGTCTTGATTTTTACCTTAATGATATGTGCATACCTAATGCATATCTAGGATTCTAAGACAAAGACTCTTGTGCCCTATAAAAAAAATTAAAAAAGGGAAATTCACTGATTAAGCTGGATACATGTGCCTCAAGAAGCATAAGTATTCACGCCTAAAGGTGAGTTTATAATAAAAGTCCTTAGTTTTGTGGCCTAGTTCATTCGAATTTGAGTCCGCGGGGTGTTTTCTCACCTGGTGCCCTAAAGCCGACCGGTTTGGGAGCCACCGACTTTAAGTTCGCTACATGGGTGGACTAGAAAGCCTAAGAAAACTAAGAAAAATTACTCATATATGTATTAACACATCTAATAGTCAATTAGTTAGGTATGAGAGCCTCGAGAAGCCTTCATGCTTACACAAAAAAAATTAGATGAGTTATACATATTAAAAAAAAAAGAAAAAAAGAAAAATATATATATATATAAAGAGGCATGAGAGTCCAAGTTAAGGAATTCCTAGTAAAAAATCACATGGATGCATATGACTTAGGGTAACGAAAAAGACTATACAAACATTCATTTTGGCCCTTACCTAAAAAGGAAAACAATTTACTATATAAAGACTAAGTTTAAGAATGAATAAAAATGAGGATCCTAAAAACTTATAGATTACTTAGTCTCTTCAAACGTATTTCAAATATTTTCCTTTTTATGGATTTTGTGGGTGTAATCCGCTGAAACCCTCACGAGACAACACTCGTCCTCTAGGGTAACCTAGGGGTTTAACGGCTTGTTGCACGTGCTAAGTGCAACCGTGATTCCTACGAAAGTGAGTTAGGATAGAATAATTTTTCTTTTCTTTTTCTTTTCTTTTTGATTTTTACTCGGGACGAGCAAAAAGATAAGTGTGGGGGTGTGATAGGTAGTGAAAAGTGCATATTTATCATTACATTTACCATCACATTTTCATATTTATTCCTATAATTTTGCACTATTACTAATATTTTATTATTTATTGTGTGCAGGCCTTGAGAAATAAAAATAAAGGAATAAAGACTCAAAAGAAGCCCAAAAGCCCATGTTTAAAGCCCAATGTAAAAGTTGCAATTATCAATTATCAAAATTGCAATTACTAAGGGCAATAGTTGCAAATTACTAAAAGAAGAGGGAAGGGATAACTTCTACTCAACCCTAGTTGCTTGCAAGACAATCCTAAAGATAAAAGGAGAAGAGTTTAAAGATAAATTCGGATTCAGACGGTACATTTTTAGTATTCAGATCATAACTTTTGCTACAGATATTCAAATCCGATGATTTAAGATGCTCGAAGACCTACAACTCTTATGTTGATCAAACTTTCCAATTCAATCCGCAGATAAGACATATTCGATGATCAACATGATAACAAGTTGCAGGACAGAGTTGTACTGGACTCTACTTCTTCCAGCTCCTATAAATACCCCTGCAGAGCATAGAGAAGGACACACAGAGCAATAGAGAAGGACACACAGAAAATACAGAGCTAAAAATTAGGGTTTTTAGGCTTTCTTCTAGTTTAGGTATTCTTTTCTCTTTTGTAATTTTTATTTTTCCTTTTGTAACTGAGAGGAGAGGATGTTTTCATGGAGGAAGGAGATCTACTTGTACTGAGGGTGACAATCGGTGTAAGTTTTGCTCTTCTTCTATTGTTAAATAAATCAACTCGAGGTTCGTTTTTTTTATGTTCTTTTATTCTTGTTTAATCTTGTGTTTCTTTTGTTCTTGTTTTCTTCTATTTTCTCTCTAATGTCTTGTGAACCATGAGACCCAATTGCGTTGAGACTGCCTAGCCGAAGAAGAGCCCTTGATGGCCTATGAAGATGAACAAACCTTCGTTAGTTTGTCTTTTATTTTCGTAGTGTAGATTAAGAAGGTGGACGATCCTATACGCCATACTTGTACGCCTTCCAAGACAAGTAAGTCATCGCACGGATCAAAGATAAGCAAGGTAGAAGAGGTATGTATGTATAGTTTTCTTTCTTTCTAATTCTAGTTTAGATCTCCATCTCTCTCAAATTTACTTTTCACCTTCTCATTGTAAAATATCATATACCATTGTAAATAATAAAAGAAAATAATTTTTAGAGAATCTTACTTAAACGCTTCCATCGTTAGTCCCCCTGAGGATCACGACCCGCATAGCCATTGCTACCGCGGATTCGAATTGAGAACTTTGCACATCTTCACTTTTAAATTTAACTTCATTATTTTGTGTGCAGGTGAATCTCAATCAAAATTTTGCTAATCTAATGATCTTTTTAAACTTAATAGAATGAGTGATGCAACGATCTCTCAAAACACACTAAGAGCCGAATACCCCGTGAGAGGTTCTGAACTCCTTCCTCCCAATTCCCCTTAAAAATGGGTTAGAGGTGCGCAATGCAACCGTGTTGTATGAGATATGATCGAACAAGTAA